>JAKRRZ010000353.1:0-23010 GCA_022627015.2 Podosphaera aphanis | reverse complement strand
ACGTATTTAGTAGACGTCAAAAATGAATGAAAGTGATATGGAAACTACTCTCAAAGTCGGGGGGAATGGCTCTCAGCGAATTTTCAGACCTTCTCGCCTTCCCCTCTCTCTATGCTTTGACCAAGGAGAAAGAATTTTCATCTGCATATGAACTTGCATATCTTCAAGCAATTCGACCTTTATGCGGGCCAGCAGTAGTAGCCCTCTAAGTGCAAAAATTTTGGGCTACCGAGGTCTTGCATTTAGACAAGTTCAACTGTAATAGTATTGCAATACACAACACTTACTCCTTACATGGGTAGTTACCACCCCTGCCAAAGAGTAATTCCGGCGGACGAATAGAATATTCCAAGGGCCCTCTTCTAATTACTCTATTTTCTATGTGGAATACATTTTTTCGACTTCAAATATTCCATTAACGTACTCCTATCTCCCGCAAGCATAGTTTAAAAAGTTTAAGCTTCAAAGCTAAAATGATGGATTTGTCGGGCTGGAATGCAGAAAAAATAAAGATGAGCAAAAGTCTCGAACACTTTTCCTTACTATGCCGCAGGGATTAAGAACGTCTGGGTGTAAAAGCAGGGCTTAAGCTCGCTTCAGGGATCTAGCAAGGGTATATCCTGGCTAATGTACAAACTAGTTGAAGTCAGCCTTTCTTGCCTGAGGCAACGTATTGAACAATCAACTGACCCCTCAATTTTCATCTATCATCGTCATCACCTTCATATCTGATTCATCATCGTCATCGTCATCGTCATCAGTTTGATCCCTTACATTCTCACAAGATTTACCTTTAAGTTTACAAAACCAGTCTATTTGATTCCTTCCAAGATGGACCGACCACAGACTCCCCCACCTGCAGCTCGTCAGTATGGTAAACGATTGACGCGAGATCAATGCCTTCAGGTGAGTTGAAGACTGACCAAAAGTACTCATTGCATAAAATTAAAACTATCAGATGAAAACCCTTTCCAGAGCAGGCTTTCCACATAAGAATATCGCAGAACATCTTGGCATCACGACCCGGCAGGTCAGCTACACCCTTAAGAAAACTCGCCTTACGCCTCATAAACCAAAGGGTCGAAAACCTACTCTGAGCAGCGGTCAAGTTGATGAGGTAGAAGATTTCATTTGTTCTTCTTCCGAGAACCGGCAAACGAGCTACTTTGAAGTTGCTCATAGCGTCTTTCCTCATCTAGGGGTGGGAGAAGACGTCATTAGAAATGAGATGAAGGAAAGGGGCTTCTCACGGCGGATTGCTCAGCTCAGCCAAAGCCTCCCCTAAACTCGGAGAACAAGGCAAAGCGACGACACTTTGCCAGAGATCATCTTCATTGGACTGTCAATGACTGGATGAATGTTCTCTGGACCGACGAAACTTGGGTCACTGATGGTCGACATACGAGATGTTGGGTCACAAGGAAAGTCTGTAATTAGTCTAAATTTTTCAAAAAATCATGAATTAATCAGATGATCCAGGAAGATGAGAGATACGAAGAGACTTGTATTGTAGACAATATTCGGAGGCGGGTTGGTTGGATGTTTTGGGCATCATTTCTCGGAAACGAAAAGGGGCCAAGCTTGTTCTGGGAGAAAGAATGGGGGACCATTACCTCAAGCTCATACTCCGACAGAATCGTACCTTTAATACACGGTATGGTTATTTCGGGACCAAGGCTCTCCGTTATGCAGGACAACGCCCCTCCTTATAAAGCAGCCAGAACGACGGAAGAGTTCAGAAAAAGAGCAATCGCGCCGATTGAATGGCCACCGTTCTCCCCAGACCTTAACCCAATTGAAGCTGTGTGGAACTCGATGAAGAACTACATCCAGTTTCACTATCCTGATTTGGGTGAGGGAAGGCAGCGAACCCAGGACGATCTGCGCATCATTTTCAAAGAAGCTTGGGACAATTTGTCGGCAGATGATCTCATGAAATTCATTGAGACAATGCAGGCAAGATGTCAGGCAGTTCTGGATGCCGACGGAGGCCATACCAAATTTTATTTTTATTTTCGTTGTAAATAGTTATGCATGTATAAATTTAATCATAAATTTCATAATTTCTAAAATAAGATTCGTTTGGCGCCAAGAAGACCCACTCACATTCTTTCTACGGCAAGATTTTCCCATTCAAAGTATGTTGGTGCTTTTGATGATCAAGCTAGTCCTGGTTTAGTGAAACCTTATTTCATTCCAAAAGACGCTAATATACCCTGCTGAACCATATTTTTCTGACCCACTAACGTTCTTTACCCCTAGGGTACAGTATTGATGGGGGGATGATGTTTACAATACTTTGACTGTTTGTGCGTTAAACGCCTCATCTGTGGCGAGGTCAGGCGCGGACAGCTGTGGCGTTGGACGTCAAATGGCCTACCTGACCCCCGCTAAAAATTCAAAGTCTGGTGTACATTACCAGGCCATCAGCACTCAGCAACATACAACACTCTATCCCAGCTGCATAAATACTTTTTATGCAAGCACCTGCCGCGTAGCCTGGTAAAATCTGTCTTTTTAAGTTTGAAAATTTAAAATTTTCCAACTATGCTAGCTGGTCAATCTTTCTTGGCATTTCCTTACATCAGTAAACTATTCTAAATTCTCTACGTACAACGCCTAAACGCGCCCTCAGGATAAGGAAGGGCCATCTTTCACGGTCCTCGAGTAATACTTGTAGACTTTTTGTTGGGTATTCATGAAAATAACTCGCTGTGGTTACGTGTAAATATGCCAAGACTTTTTGGCCAGCTTAGTGATATTGTACGTTGCTGGATATTATTCTACAGGGGGTAATTCTATATCAGGGGTACCAACAGTACTTACAGATGATGCGATGATGTGATGAGCCCTGACCCAGTCCTCCCGGCGAATTCGCGTCCAAGGCTGGTGTCTCGCTCCCACACAAAGCCGCCGCCGGCTCAGGGTTGGTGCAGCCAGCGTCCGCCGATCTCTCGGTGGAGTCGTGAGTGCGTACGGGGTCTCACCCCACATTCGCCCGCGCCGCCGAGAGCCTCGGCAGCGGCTGCGATTCCGCGGGCGCCGACGATAACGTCAGATAACGTGACGTGCGATCGACTCGTGCGATCTGAGACACGGGATGGCGAGATCCCTGTGTATCCAGATTACAAGGTACTAGGTTGAGAGTTGATCTATGACTAAGATCTGTATCTATTGCTATGTAATCCTAAATTGGCGCGTCAGATCTGTTAGCGTGTTTTGTATTATTAAGGAATTTCGGGCGAGAGAAATAATCAACTTACTGTCAAACCTCGCTATAAGGATAGTGGGTCGACCCCAAATTAAGGCCTATGATTGGAGGCTCCGATGCAGGTAACCAATAGGAACTCGTAAACTAGGGTCGGCCCACTATCCTTATAGCGAGGTTTGACAGTACCAGGCATTCTGTGGTGAACATTACAGGCGTGCTTTGAGTTCAGAGTCTACCGTAAGTACTTTTGTTAATCGTTAAGGTAAACGCACAATGTGACGGGATTTACCGTGCCGATCAAAGTCTTGTGAATATTATCTGGCCATCAGCACGTAGCAGTATATAAGACTTTCTCCCAACTACATAAATGCTTTTCCTGTAAGCCCTTGCAACGTAGCCTGGCCAAATCCATTTCATACAGGTTTGAAAATTTACAGTTTTCAAACTATGCTTGCGGGAGATAGTAGTACGTGTACAAGTTTTTCCAATCCTTTGGAGGTTTCAGAGTTACCTGGCTTTTCTAAAATCACACATAATTTCTTCGTTAAACAACAACCCAGAAGCTCATCTGATTGGCTGCTGGGGCGTTGTTTAAGGAAGAATACGTGTGTGATTTTGAAAACCCCAATTGAATACTTGTTTGTGGACACGAATTGATCAATGGATTATTTTCAACACCCCGGTGGTCCTGTACATGTATGGTATTGGAACTTGAAAATCAACAATTTTGCTCAAAAATTTCGACAGTTTTCGACCGTGCGTACTCCGCATCTCAAGTGAGATTATCGTTACAAGCCTCTCTCACGAACTTGGCAGTCGAAACAAAAGGGTTTCAATTTGGAGTCGAAGGAAGGGCAGAATAAAAGGTATCATCTTAAACTTAATCCAGAGCTCTCTGAAGTTGTAATTTGGAGACGAATTCATCGAGTTGTTGAGTTATGCGTCGATGAAATCAGTGAAACCTTGGTAAGTTTTTCTGTATAAAAGCGAGGAGCTGCCTAAGTAAGACAAGTCGCTTCATCGGAGGAGGAGCGGGGATAAGTACGAGCGGCGATTAATGTGGCAGCTACCTAATTAGGTCTAGCGTATTTCAACGTATGATGTCTACCTGGCGCACGTTAACACCCGACCATACCAAATGAGCTCAACTCTAGACCAACCCACTTACCTCCTCACATCCGTACGTACGATCCGTTATCTCAGACCCAGATCCTGTGTTCCGCAACGACAGCACGGCAACGAGGAGCCAGGTAAGGTACCGGCCGCTAATCATGACGCCCGGATGTCGCCTCAGTCGTGGTGTCTCGCGGCAACATGTCTCGCGGCAACATGTCTGGCGGCAACATGTCTTGCGGCGACATGTCTCGCGGCAGAGTCGATCAGCGGCGACACGCGCGCATCCGACGGGAGCGACTTGGGAGCGACGGCCGGCGCACGCCTGTGGCCCGCACCCTGACCGACGTGGAAATCCATGCCACGTTGTGAAAGACGCTGCACGAGATCGTCGCACGGCTGCTGTAGGGCATCGCCGAGGCTGATCAGGCACAAGCTGCAGGGTCAGGGGGTAGGGCCAAGTTGGCGTGCTTCTGAGCTCGATCAGAAGAATGGTATGATTAACCCTCATTCATACTTTTATATTTATTTTGTTTACTTTTTGCTACCCCACATTGCTCGGGTAAGGTCTCCAGATTAACGCGGATGTTTTGCGCTACGAGGGCCTGATAACGCTGTCAGATTTGAAATATTGCCCGCAAAACAAAAAAGAACTTTTATTCGCTAGGAATTCATCCGTGCAAAAATACAGCATTTTTGCTGTCCTCAGTCAGAGGCTAAACTCGAGATTTCCTCCCAGAGAAATCAACCATATTTACATAAAATTTCTCGTTTTTTCCTAGATTTTAAACTCCGAACTTTTATTCCCTTAAATTCATCACCCAAACAGTTCCCTGGTTTTCGTTGGCTCAAACTCCTGTTCCATAAATTTCATAAATTCCAAATCCGATCATTTACACTGTGTCCAAGCCATTGAACTTTTATTTTCGTTTCTTTAGTTGTAATTCCTACTTCGCCATCAGTATTAGGATATTTGGCTGTTCCTCAAACTTTTCTCACCACTCAATGTGAATCCGACCCGCGCCCAAATCTCCTGCATTTAATGCTTTGAAAACTGCAGGGCTGACATCTAGGTCCATGTTTGCGCAATTCATGCATTTATCCACCACTGTTGCAATTACTGACGGAAAGTTGGGATATGAAGGGTTTTTCACGGTTATCGACCTTAAGCAGTTTGAATCTGCTATCGAGAAGGGAAGTGCAACAACCATCTGCTCATCCTGTAGAGTGTCAGAAACTATAGGTATTAAGCTGTTAGAAAGTAAGAGTAAAAGCATACATTACTTGTTTGTCCACAAGCGCCAAGCCCAGTGTTATACCAGGAAGCCTGAGCTACGAATGCACCTGTAGTGGACGCAAAAAGAGCTAGAGATAATGAAAACCACACCCAGACCGCAGAGGTAAAAGAACACTGGAATGACATTTTGGGTACGTGTTGGTTGGATGGTATGTCTCTGTGTGTGTAATATTCTCAACTTACAAGTTGAATGCCAAACTTGAGATATTCTCATAAGCTTCTTCCTCGTCTTATTTATCCTCTTTCTATGCTTCCTCACGCAGCCCTGTATATTGACATCTAGATTAACGCAACCTCAAGGTTGGCACAGACAGATGCCAAACTATTGAATGGTACATGTAGCGAGGACAAGGTTTATTTTCCTATGAGATTCGCTGTCTCGACAGGATCGTACTAGACCGCTCTTCCGGCTTTCGTTTCTGCATTTCCGATTCATTGTCTTTTGTGCAAGGTATTTCCTTCGTTACAATGCAGGTCCCAGCCGTAAGGGGGGGATCTGACCACGTAGATCCCACAAACACACGCAGCTTAAATTTTTGACTGCATCAATCATCAGAGCTGCTGTGGAACGTTTCTAGATCAGTTTTGGGCTGGGAGTACTGCCTCTCTCAAATATTCTTAAGTTTTTATCTAATTGCTTTTGTGTCGATTTGAAAATGCAATTAGCCATGTAAGAGATCGTAATGCCTACCGATTTAAAGCATTCTGTGAAATTTCCTGCTGATTGGGCATAAGATTGATGTGCTCTCGAAGCTTCATGGGAGCCCCCAACACTATTAATTCTTTCGAACATGATGGAGCTGATTTACGAGATTCTTGTGCTGAGGTTGAGGTTGAGGTTGATGTTGATGTTGACAGTAAAGTCGGACTTTGATGAGTAGAAGATACTGTAGGTGTAGTTCGAATTATCTTGAACTCTCCTGGACATGCTTCATCCTATTCCCGTCTAACTTTAACTGTCTATCGAGACACAGTTTTGTCTACCACTATTTCGTTTGCCCATTTAATTGTACAAAATAGTATAAGTGTTGCCCATCTCCTTGCCACATTTTGGAGGGGTGGTGTACAGCACTTGCACTAGTTTGTACATTTAAACGGGCCGAAAATGAATAAAATTTCCTCGCTTAATGCTATCTCAGGGACCGGTGGCCCGCCCCTTCACCCATGTAAGTGATAACTGCCAAGGAAAACCTTAAATTGGTTAAGCTCTGAACACAAGGCTAACTTGATTTGGATTAAGACAGTTAAGGCGCTGAGTAGCCATTACGCAAGTATCGCCGGTTGTGCTACGGAATTTTTGTTTGCTTGCACTCGTGCAAATTATTCCCAGTATTTCGAAAACTGGAGTGAGTACGTCGTCGAACCTCAAGTGAGTTGGCCTCGTTGCTTTGGATAATTAACTACATATACGTGTAAGTATGGGGAATATCAACCAGCCCTGGTCTTTTGTAGGCTACGTTCTTCCCACGAGTGCGAGGGTTAGAGTTGCAAAAATTTTTGTTGGTGCTAAGGAATTCCAACCCCACAATCCATTCGACCAGCATAGTCGGCCTAATACTTATGTACCCCGGGGGGGTGAAAGGCAGGGAAAATTCTTCAACCAAGTCGAGAAAGAAGATGTAAATCGTCTGGATAAGTTCAATGTGCTCATTGGATCTTTATGGGAAGGCTTATTTCCTGATGAAAGTGTGGGGTTTGTTTGAAAGAATCGATAAGATTTGCGGTGCGTCTCTTATTTTCTCCATTTACAACACAAAATTCTCAGCTATGGGAACACAATGGTGTGGTGTAAGCTTGGTAACTTTCAATGCCACTGCATCATCAGTTCTTACCAATAGTCGTAGGGCTTCGAACTGTAATTAATCTCATTTTTCTTTTCAAACATGATGACACTTATATTCCGCTGGGTGCTGAATGGTAAGAGTGTGGCTTCACTTAATACCTCGAGCGATAGGTTGGGGGAGAACAATCAGGAGGTTGAGCCTAATGTGTCAAGAGATGAATGGAATGATGGCGCTTGAACATATCAATTTGTGGGCCTTTGTCCCGATTTAAGTACGAGTGCATGTAAGTTTGTTCGCTGACTAAGAATTTAAGTATGACAATATTTCATTGAATCAATTGCGAGAGTTGGAAAAGCTTGCCCAATGGTTAACTTGCTTTATGTATTTCATGTATCAATTACGTGATGTGGCGACCTTCAATGGACGAATGCGTGTTTTTTGGGTATCATTTTCGTGCACGCGCCCAAGTCTATGAGACATACATGTATATGTATATCGGCGACTGCATTACCAGTACTGTTACTGTTACTGGCAATTATTAGTTACTTACTTATGTGTAACGTATTAATCGGGTTGATCACTCGCCGATGCCACTCGAGATCAGGCTGTGCAGTCTTGTTCAAGATTTATGTAAGCCTTGTATAATATGTGGCAATTACCTAATGCTACAGTCTACAAGACTTGATAATTTTGGAGTGAAAGAAATGAAATACTGTAGCAAGGCACAACCAACTGCCTCTTTCATCTTCGGGCTTCACAGAAATAGCACTTTTCGTGCGGAAAGCACGTTGTCTGTAGTTACGTACACGAGAAAAAGCATGCAGCGATGCGCTGTTCAAGTAGCTCTCAAAAGCAAAATCTGAGTAATTACCCAAAATATGACTAAAAGATGGTACAGCAACCTAATTTATGATCATGTCGTTCTACGAGGAGAGTTTAGTCCATGTTTTGCTGTCCTAAGCTGTAATTAGCCGAGTCCAGATATACAAGTACATATAGGTTGGTGCCATCACAACTGTTGTGATGGGAATTTCGAACAACAAAGACTCACTTGAAACTTCAGAAGGTTAACCATTAGTGTTAGCGTCTTCGCCGCTAATGGAATTGCAGCACATGAATCTGTAGCTACTATCTCATTCCTTCGAGACGAGATTTTGTCACTCCTATTTCCACCCACCCCAGCCAAGCTAAAAGCTAGCAAGGTGCAGAGGATGCAACTTGAAGGCAAGCAGCACATAAAAAGTATTCAGCCACAGCTTTATCAGGATAGTTCTGATGAATCGATTGTGATTTTAGGCCAAAAAGGCTTTAGGAGCACATACCATATGATTGAGAGCATGTGTGCCAAATGGTTCGCAACGGATGAAAATCAGGCTTCTACGAGCCCTGACTATCAGAAGATAGTCATTTCGAGCCCCCCAGCCTGTAGATATTGTCCCATTTCAGGCTTGATAACACACGCAGCAGAATATCGAAACATATTGAATGGGATTAGGCAGATTTTCGAGGCGTACACTATTCAAAAATTTGATCATATGATGTCAAACAAATAATTGAAAGTGAACTATCCTTCTAGCTGTTAACGAGTCGGAGACATCCATAGCATAACATTGTTTGATCGAGCGGTGTTTTCTTAGGACCTTGGGCAAATTTTTCATTGCCAGTCCATGCAGAGGCACACTCAATGCCTCTATCGATAGCTAATTGGCATAGAGCACATATTTTTCTAACACTTTCTTCGATAGGCTTCAACTTACTACAAGTTCTGACAACATTTGCTACAATACTCGGATAGTTTTCTTCAGCTGACTCAAAGTATTGCGCCATTAAATCGTCTATGGTGGCGGACTTTGAGGAAGCAGAAACGTAACATGGAGCTAGATCATATAATATCAAATCTTGTAGAGATGGAATTGCTAGATATGAGAATGCCACAAGTTCTTTTCTCAAAACATCTCTCAATGGATAATTGAAACCGATTCCGTGAAGTGAAGGCCCGTCTAAAATTTGCCACGGAAGGTTATATCCTCTACCTTTAGCAGTTTCTGTCAAGATCTTTTCGGCAAGCTTGGTTATAGAGTCTCCAAACAATATGCTTTCACAGCCATTTTTTAGTCCGATATGCACAAGTAGTCTAATAAAAAGTATGGCAATGATGTCTGCCTGAGCAGTAGCTGATTTCATAGAGCGTATTAGCTGCTGAAATAGCTCGGCCTGAGATTTTTCATTGGGATTTTTCGCCGAGTCGATCGTATGAGAAGTCATCCACTCCATGTCACAGACATCTAGAGACTCCTCGAGACCATGCAAAATGTATGAGTGTCTAGGAAAACGAGCTTTAAACTGTTCTAACCTTTCAATAGATTGATTTCTATTCGCAGCCGTTACATCAGAATCAATGAATATTACAATAAGCTCGTAGGAAGCTTTATTCATCTTGGTATACTGTCCTTGGAGATGACTATCTAGGATGTAAAGGAGAGAGGCTGAACAGGGACCGAACGAAAGAGGTAATAAGAGTTTTTTAGGTGATTGTAACGTAGATCCACGGACTCGGTATGTTTCCATTCGTTTGATCGTCTTTGTCGTGATGTACGTAGAGAAGCATTTCCTTATTAAGAGTCAGTTGAGAAACCTGTATTTCTATGTAAACTTAGCGTACCCGCAGACGTTTTCAGAGCGGATACTGTGAGTCGTAGAGCCATTATTGCATCTCTTACAGACTGATTGCATTTCGCATCCTGCCTTGTCTTGATCTGGCACCATGATGGCGGATATTTTTGACGATATCAAAGAATTTATAGAGCCAATATTTGATATGTACCAGTATATCAAAAATATCCAGAGCTGAATAATTATATAACTATATGATCTTAGATATTTCAGACACTGCTTTTCCCGCAAATGTCATACTGTGATTGCTAAATGTAGACGAAAGTACATATAAATAAGTAAATGATTGGTTATAGTGTGTGCATTAATATCCAGGTCTCTAATAACCGAGGCACTAGTGTAAGCGAAGCTTAGTCATAAATCCTGACATCCCCCTGCAGATAAGTTTTGGTATGTACGCGACGCGTTTGAGGGCTGAGCAGTCTGGAACGGAGCATTAGATATGACACGGAGAGGGATCGGGAAAGACGTTGGTTCTGGCACTGAAGTCGCTTCATGTAATTCTAGGTATCATACAGACTAGTCATGCTGAGACGGGCGTCTGGGACGGTCGATAGTGGTTTCAGGGAGTTAAGGGGAGAGGTATGAAGAAGGGATTTCTCGGGGAAAAGAAGGACATCGACTTTTTGGGTGATATCTTATCCGGAGTTATTTTCAGGGCGTGAGACTCTATCGCGAGCAGACACCGTTGGAGTAGAATTTATATTATCTTTCTACAGTGTTTTCGTGACTAGTGAAGTCCATTTATTATTCATACTTTTATCTTCAAACATTTATCTCCTGCCGATTGCCTCAGACACTCAGACCCATCTTGGTTGGTCCCTTAGGGACCTTCAAATAGGGTCTGAGATCAAACCTTATTTTTTGTATGGGAACTGTGTGAAACGTTAAGTCATGTTCAGGCATTCAAGTTAGTGTCTCGTCTAAATTCGTTGTTTACAATCACGGATTTCTTGTTTTAATCTCCGCTCAACGAAACAGAGTCAGCGATTAAATGTCACTCTGGATGTTTTCAGATGGAACTGAGATAGAAGTTGGATCAAACATGATTTGATTAACAAATATATAGAAGAGGTCTTGAATTATTGGAAAAATACACAGATTTTGATTTTACCAAATGAAAACCTCATTTTTCCTTAAATACTATTAGTTATGAGCCCGGATAGCGTTACCTTATTCAATTGATCAAATACTTGAGAAACATCTCTAACATCGTCCAATCAAACTTTATTTTTTACTCTATTTTTATTTACTTCAATCTTAAGCATAAGATCTTTCTTTATTGAGGAATAAATTTATTTTCTAAAAATCTTTTAATTTTCAGTCATGGAGTTCGCAAACTCACCGAGCGCGTCGGCTCTCGTTCTCGAAAAGAGCTCAAACTAGACAAGATGGTATGAGCAGTTCAAATATGAAGCCAATCTACTTGGAATCTGGAGTTACCTTGATCCAGACATTTCATCAAAATTGGAACCTCCGAGCCGGACAAAACCATAAGCAGATGTTGACGATGAAATATGGCGAGTTGACTACCGTATCCTTGCTGCTGAGCACTTACAACAGAAAAGAGATTTAACCCGAATGGCAGCTTTCCTATGGAGTACAATCTCACAAGGATATAGGGACTCGCTTGATGTCAGAACCTGTTAAGCGTATACTCGGAATGGTAAGAAAGATAGTAAAAGATAAGGTTGAGAATGTTCTGTGTATTGAGATAGATAATGAAAAAGTCAAACGAGATAACAGAACAATGTAAAGATGTGATCGCCTCCTAGACGTGCGGACTTCTATATACACTGATAAAATATGACTAATTACAACATTCAGCCTGACTTAGATATTACACTTGTGCCGTTCCATGGCGATGTGTTTGCTGGACAACTTAGGAGATGTTTGTTTGTTGATGTTGTTGTAGTCACCCGTGTCAAGGGTCAGTCTGAGACATGGTATAAACGTGTTTGCCACAACAAGCGATAATTAAGGGCTAGGCCGAAATTAGTTAATCTGTGCACAGCGCGTCATATTGATAAAGATGAAGTTATATTCTCACACTTGAGAAGAATATCTCAACCCGCAAGCAACTACATGATCTGCGAGAAATATGCAAATTCACCATAGTTCAGCAAGAAGCCAACTTGGAGTCTCAAATTGAAAAGCTTGGAAAGGGACCTCAAGGACAGAGTCATGACCAGTAGGCTCAAGCTTGGATTGGTGTACTAATCTCTTCGAGGGAAATTTCCAATTCTGTTTGGACAGAGCAAAGAATATACAGGGAATAGGGTCGGATGGTGTAGTGGTATACCATCTAGGCCGGTCTTCCAAGTAGGGTTTGGGTAGCCTGAACATCTACTCCACTCGAGACAGAAGATCGCTGGTTCGACTCCAGCAGACCTTACCTTACTGAGGGAAGCTACGATGATGGTGGTGGCATGTCTGGATAACTCAAGGTTTTTTGAGAGGTTTCCCTTGAGTGAGTTTCACGGATGGTATAGTTCGGTAGGGGTGAAGAAAAAGCCGCCTGCCACAACCGTAGTGATTCTTGCAAATGATATCCCAGGCATGATGTTCATCACGACTATATCATCATTGTATCTGACCGAAGTCGACACCTGCGTGGGCCAAAAGGCGCCAGATCGGGTATAAGAACTCAAAAATATATATACAGGGAATTCGTCAAAACATGTTTAACAGTTCTCCCAGCTTTCGGTGAAAAATTAAAGGCCAAAATTATCGAAGAAGACGCATCAAAACTTAAGCTTAACGAAGCTGTGCTTCATTATTCAGCTTGGGCTAGCTTCGGTATACTTCAAACTAGAACGTCGTTCAAGGGCGCATTTGCAACTCTTGACGGAAAGAAACAAGATGCTGAAGCTAATAAATCGCCGAGTATCAAAAATAGTGGATCAAAATTTTTTAAAGGCAATAACAACGATCGGAAAACTCCCGTTTGCCCTTGTGGCGAAAGACATTATTTCAACAAGTGCGAGCATATCAATGTTTCATATTGTAAGCCCGGATACATTGAAGATCACAAAATTAATGCCAGAATTCAGGAATGGGTTGACAGCAACCCGGAAAAGTACGAAAAGATGGTCTCATCCTTTGAAAAGACTAAGGGTGCTGCTGTTTTGGCAGATTTCCTATACGAAAAAGAAAGCTACGCAACTATAACTGAATCAAGAGTTTTTTCTAGTCGTTGTTATCAAGACCACTCAGCCATTCTAGACACAGCGACGACAAATCATGTGTTTCATCAATTTTCACGATTCATCAGATACGAAAAACTCAAAAACCCTCTCGAAGTCCGTACTAGTGATTCAAATTGTTTCATCATTGGTACTGGTTCAATTAGGTTTGCCGTTATTACCGATAAAGGACAAAGATATTTACGGATCAATAACGTCCAGCATATTCCTGGTTTTCACATTAATATTATCGCACATAAAGCCTTCAAATATGGAGGTGCTTATTTGGATGGAAAGATGAATCGGATCCGTAAGGTTAAGGATGACAGATGTGTAGCAATTTGCGAAACATCTCCCTGTGGCTCATTTTTGGTGCTTGAAAACAGCAAGTCTGATCTCCTTTTCAATACTTCTTTCGCCACTAATAGTTCCGAACAAAAAGTTAATACTGCAACTGCAGAAAGATGGCATCTCAGACTTGGAAATATGTCACATGAAAACATCGCCCATCTATCGCATAATGTGGACGGAGTCAGTCACAGATATGAAGAAAAGAGACGATACAAATGAGAAAAATATACTCTGCGAAGTTTGTAATACTGCCGTCAGCCATACGAAAATTTACCGGCAATTATAGTATAAAGGCGAAACCCCATTCTAATAGACCCACATTGATCTCATACATGAAGAGCCAGGATTGTCCAACGAACGCTATATTTTTCACTTTTACTGTCAGTTGATAAACTTTAATATAGCCTACGTCACTTCAGACAGGAAACAGAAAACTATAGTTAATTGTTTTGCGCAGGTGCATGGTTTCATTAACAAATGGGGGTTTGATATACAGTTTATCCTAATGGACCAAGTGTTACAGGCTACGCCTCCCCTATAATCTAAATACATAGATGTCTTAGGCACAGATGGGATTGTCAGGGACTGTGAGGGATCCCCGACCAGGTTGTGGGATGTCACCTAGTTGGCCCAACGGAGCCCATATGTATACGTCTTCTCCCAGAAATAAAGACTTTCTAGGTGTTTAGAAAATAGCAGGTATTACGGCCAGCATTCTTTATTTTATCGTTTTGGTGACAGCCCACCACACCAAGAGGCGGGATTACAATCCGAATTTAACGACTACTGTGTGAAACATGGTATCTGGCAGGAAAAGACTCCGACAGATACAAAAGAGCTCAATGGAGCAGCAGAAAGATCTGGGGGGTGGATTATCACTGTAGCACGAAAGTTAAGACTACAATCGTGTCTTCCTAGCAATTTTTGGCCGTATTTTGTGCTGGCAGCGGTAAGGATTCTTAACCGAATACCGAAGAAAGCCTTGGGATAAAAAAAACCTTTCGAGCTAGTGACTAAAAGACGACCAGATCTATCAGGCTATCGAATTCATGGGTCGAAATGCTATGTCACTAAGAAAAACATTCTAGCATTACAGAAACAAGCGACTTGATCTTATATTGGATACTATAATTCTAACTCAGCAAGAAATATATCAATTATCTGGATTCCCTATGGTAATAAAGTTATCTGATCAAGAGATGTTAGGGTTGATGAAATGTCGTATTTCAGTTGGGAAGACGTAAGAAATCCCGATATTACTCTCGCTTTTGAAGATCGTTTTGTCAGCATAGAAAATGGGAATCCAATGGATCAACTTCTCGAAGATGTCATCGAAGAATCACCAATTTTTCACAATTAAGCTAATAATGAAAACATTAATTCAAACACCAATCTTTCATCAGAGTCAACAGAAAAACACTAACTGATTTTGGTGGAAATTTACCGACACCAAGGGCCACATTCGAAATTTCAAATAAAGAGACAATTTCCAGAGAAACATCTCATGAAAGAGTCGATGAATCTGAAAAGAATAAGCGATCTCATAATCGAAGACTGGCTGAAGAGCAAGTTCTTGAAAGGCTACGAGAAACGTCTCGTGAAGCCAGAGCTCGACGAAGAAATCAAAGGAAAGAAAATCTCAATTTTTATACCGAAGTTACCGACATAGATAGTGTTCCCATAAATGATTCTCTCGAACATATTTATTCATCTTTTGCTGTTTGCCAGAATCGAAGACTCCACATCGATCAACTTAAAAAACCACCATCTCGATGGGAAACGATGCTAAAACATCCAGAATCATCTGAATTCATCAGCGCAGCCAATTTTGAAATTCAATCACAAGAAGAGAAAGGCACATGGACAGAGGTACCTAGACCTGCTAATATTAAAGTCTTACGATTAAAGTGGATATTTACCTATAAGTCGGATGATCAGGATTTTTTAGTAAAGTACAAAGCTCGTTTCTGTGTTCGAGGAGATCTTTAACCTCATACAAAAGAAGATTTATATGCAGCAACAGGTGCGTATCAGATATTTCGCATCTACATGGCCATTGTCCCAGCATTTGATCTAGATTGTGATCAAATGGATGCTATTAACGCTTTTATCAATGCTCCGATTAAAGAGAACGTTTATGTTTATTGGCCTCCGGGATATAAATAGGGAGACACTGTGCTAAAATTACAGCGAGCATTATATGGATTAAGAGTTTCGCCAAAACTTTGGTTCGATAAAATCTCTGGGTTCTCGGCAACTATTGGTTTTAATTATTCTTCTGAGGATCATTGTATAATGATCCATGAATCACTAACCATCTTGATTTTCATCTATGTTGATGATTTTCTTATAGCCGCTCCTACTAATCTGAGAGCACATATGGATCGGATAAAGTTATCAATCGATACAAAGTACGAATTGCGTGACCTTGGAGAAGTCAAGAGATTTTTGAATCTTGATATTTGTCGCAACCGAGAAGTGCGCACAATACATATCTCCATGGCATCATATGTTGATAAAATTGTGACTCGATTCCATCTTCAGCATGCACGACTACCAAATGTTCCACTGACTGGTAAGAAACTGCTTCCGTACGACGGTGTTGCAACCCCAGAACAACGGACAGCATATCAGTAACGAATAGGTAATCTTATTTAGTCCGCTGTTGTAATCAGACCGGATATATCATTTTCTGCAGCTATGTTGAGTCAGTTCAAACAAAATCCGAGTCTTGATCATATTCGAGAAGTAGATCATGTTATTTCTTACCTTGCAGCAACCAAACATGTGGGTATTCGATATAGTAGCAATGTACAGCCAGAAGATTTGACGGTAGCTGTGAATGATGCCAGTTTTGCAGATGATAGTACTCGAAAATCAACCCAAGATTTTTTGATAAAATTATTCGGAGGACCAATTGCATGGCAATCCACACTCCAGCGAAAAATTGTTTTATCTACCACCGAAGCCGAAATCATGGCTCTAACCTCAGTTGGTCGCGAAATTATGAGTATAAGATGACTATTCAAATCGATCCGTTTTGACCCAGAATGCAATACCCCTTTACTTTGCGATCACCAACAGACAGTATGGTGTATTAATAAGAATCATCCACAATTAACAACGAAAATACGGCACATTGACATTCATCACTTATGGTTACGGCAGGAGTCGGAAAGGGGTATCATTGCAGTATTATGGGTACCGACGAACGATCAGCCGGCTGATGGATTCACTAAGCCACTTGGATTGCAAAAACATAACGACTTCATTCAAAAGTTGGTATTGTGTGAATTGGAATACATGTAACTTGATACCTGAGGGGGTGTGTGAAACGTTGAGTCATCTTCAGGCATTCAAGTTAGTGTCTCGTCTAAATTCGTTGTTTACAATCAATGATTTTCTTGTTTTAGATTGTTTTGAAGTTTTTATCTCCGCTTAACGAAACAGAGTCAGCGATTAAATGTCACTCTGGGTGTTTTCAGATGGAACTGAGATAGAAGTTGGATCAAACATGATTTGATTAACAAATATATAGAAGAGGTCTTGAGCTATAGAAAAAATACATAGATTTTGATTTTACCTAATGAAAACCTCATTTTTCCTTAAATACTATTAAACTGCACAAAGCTCGATTTGGGTGAACTCTATCAACCAGAAGTGCAATTTTCACCTCCGCTTTTAAGTGTGCCTTTAAATGTACATTTAGTCTACAGATCAGATAATACCTAGTTTCTCCCATAATTAATAAAATGATCTCCTTTACCGTATCATTGTAGAACTTTCTTAAAATAACAATTGGATGTCTTCTTTCTGGCTTTAATAGTAGAGCAAGTCTTTTCAATGGTCATACTCAGAAAATATCCCACTACATGCAAATAAATAGGTGTAGATACGTCCCAAGACAATTGAAAGTATGATCGGGAGTGACGACTCAACTGCGCTCTGTCTGAATTTCTTTGCTCGAGCTTCTCTTAGCTTGAATCTACAGGCCTGGTCAAAGTAAAAAACGCTGTGCAAAATCCATTGTAGACAATGTTGTTCAAGAGCTGTATCCATAGGAAGCTATTAAGAATATTAACATGATAAAAGATTGGGCCATTTATGAAGTGACTCTCAATGTATAGACTGAGCTGGATAGTCTTGAACGCAGAAACCCTGCTTTCCAGAAGTTTATGATAGTTCTTAGGCCAGCAGAAATAGATCACTGCCCCGAAGAACGCACTTAATTGCCTCTAGCTGCTGCGGCTTAGGCTCAAATCCAAAAACTAGCTTAATGACTGTAATGATTGTTTTTTCGTCGCGGCTTACTAAGAATGAGTCTTGCAGTTGTTGAAGCGACCCCTTGTGTGTTGGCCGATGCTGCAAAGTCTCGCCGTCGCCAGCGAGCCGGTTAGACTGAACTGCTTGCCCGTCGTTGAATTCTTTCTGCAACATGCGCCGCTTTTAAATCTCAGAAATGGCAAATTGCAAACTTTTTCTTGCTCTTGCTCTTGTTGTGAAAGGCACTATGAATGATAAATATAAGAACTCTGAGAATAAACACTTGTTTTTGATTTGAGTAATTGATGATATTTAAATATGAAGAGATTCTCATTGATCTTGATGAGTATATATATCGAAAGATGTGATGGTCTGTTGTGACTAAAGTTCGAACTGGGGAGGTGAGTTGAAATGGTTTGAATCTTCTAAAATGTGCAGTTCCATCGAAGCAAACGAGGTTTTGAGCTCACGGGGCTCTCACTCCCACATGGGTGAAATTCCCGATAATTCACCAAGAGATACTTATTTAAAATTCTGGAAGACTTATTTTTTCCGTTTTTCGATTTAAGACCTTGTTGCTGAGATATCCGTCGTTGAAGCTTCAAAGTGTGAAAATTCCTGTGCAGTTCCCATTAAAACTTAAGGTTTGATCTCAGACCCCTTTCATATTTTGCTGACTAAATGTTGGAAATGGAGACATGACGTGTTTCGGAACTTCTTGATCTCCATTTCGTGTAGGTTCCCAACAAGATCTAGTATATCTTGCTTGGATTGGGAGTTGTTATGACTTGGTATTTCAAGTTATTCTGGGTATTAGAGGTGGCTGAGTCATGGGGTAGCTAGGAGTTATTTTAGGATTGGTTCGCCTAGATGGCCCCAGAATCCTGTGGATTGTGGTTTTGGCTGAGTCGTAGCGAATCGTGTATTGATAGTGCACTTCTTCCACTCATTTAGAAATCAATCTGAACTTCCATTCTCTAAATTCTTCACTTTTAATTTCTTCCCTGAATATCGGGACTCTTCGTCTCGCGATATTTTCAACACTAAAGGAAGCAAAACGTGACTTGAAAGTGGATCTGAGTGCCAGAGGTAACTCTGCCGAGAATCTAGCATATATTTGAATTTGATTTCATTTGACCCGGTTTGGCGCCTAAAGTGGCCCACGCAGGTAACTCATCAACTTTAATTATACATGAGGGGAAACCTTTAGGTGAAAACCCCTCGCTTATACCCAGTTTTTTCTTTAATTTTATCTCCTGGTTTCCTAGGCAATCTTAAGGAAGTGCATTTACACTGTTGAACCCAGTGTGGTTACCATCTCGTCAGTTGTCAACATCTCTTGTTTCTTCGTAAGTTTTCTCTCTGTTTTAATTGCGCCTCAACTCCCTCAGCCAGTCGAAATTGATCTATCCATCCCTGTTCTAAGATCCACTGTGTGATTCTTCCAATATCTTCTGGGTTGTTATCATTGCTTCAAATGACCGACTCTTGGCCTTTCACCAGACTTTTGTTCTCCCCTTGGACCATAGGGAGTAAGCTATAATCATATGTTTGGCGTTTTGTGATCGGTATCCACATGGGCAGCTTTGGTTGTCAACTCCAGGGACTCTTCTTCGGTACAGACAAGAATTGAACCTGATATGTTCGCTTCTTCTCTGCATGGCTAAACTACTTTGGGCCCTTTTGAGGTTTTTGTGGATTGAGTATGGTGAACCTCAAAGACTTACTTTTTTCCTACCGGTTGTTTTATCTATAGTGAAATTGGCTGCTTTCCAGACTTCAGGGTCAGCTATGGCTCTATGTCTTAGGGTGGTGTTCCGAGGTTGATGTGGCCAGGAGTTCGCCCACTCTTGGAACGCGGTCGTCTTTCCCATCTCTTTTTGTCCCTTGATGGACTCTTCCCCTTCGCAGATTCTAGTCCACTCTACTCTATCTTTCGAGAGAGAATGGTTGCTGAATCCAGCATATACACTGATGCAATAATAATACAATAAACTTTTACCCGTTAAAAGTTTGTGATCCTCGAATCAAACCTTCTATAATTTGAAGCTGTGAAATCATTGACTGTCAACTCTATTATCACTGTCATTCTTGAATATTTGGTATCATAGTTTTCCAGGGTTGATTGTATGGTTTGTTAGTCCGATACTGTTGCGATAGCAAAGAAAATCCGGCTCGGCCAGCTGTTTAGTCAATATATCTGCAATCATGTCTCTTCCAACCAGGTGCTGTATTTAAAGTCGTCTTTTTGACATCATATCATTCCGTATAATATGATACCGAAGGTCGATGTGTTTCGCCTTGTTGTGGAACTCGGAATCTTTTGCAAACTGAACAGCTGCATCATTATCACAGTAGAGGATAGGTGTATAATCCTGATGACTAATGTCTTTCCAGATCTTCTCCATATGAGCTATTTCTTTGGCGCCTTTGTTTGCAGATGTGATCTCATCTTCTAGCGCACTCTGAGCCGTAGACTTTTGGCGCTGTGCTTGCAATGAAACAAGGCCTCCATTATACATGACAAAAAATCTGTGACACCTAGGTAATCACGATCATAAATAAGCTCAATGGTGAGTCCTAAAAGCATATGATTTCAAGGTAGAGATCTAAACAAAGTGTAATGGCTGATTATATACACGTACAATTCGCCCTTAAATCAATGTACTAGTGTCATTGTCATACGACTGTTACCTGTGGTAACTAAGTCCTCGCTTAAGGTGCGCTACCATCGGTAACCATATTCATGCCTGAGACTCAAGTGCTGATCTACGTGAATGTCTGTGACGGGACGTCACAGACGATAAGGATGAACATTTTAAATATCGAGAGCGCACTTTATTACCCGCGTCCTGGTTTGATTCCAAAGAAATAGATGATTTACTCAGATTTAGATGGAGTGACCTTGAAGATGTTTCAAATCAAGAGAGCATAAATAGAGCAATATTTTCTCTACAATCAGTGATTGTCCCATCAACAGATTGCCCAATAGACGAATTAATCGACAGTGCGTACAAGAGGAATAATCTTGCTCAGAAAATGACTGCTTGTTTAAAAATTCCAGAGTGTCGAAAATGGGACAAGGCTATAAGAAAAGAGATAAATATTTCCTTCGCTGACTGTAAGATCATCGATATCAAAATATTTTAAAAAGACGTTCTGTTACGGGCTATGCCTCATAGACAGCATTTCGACCATCATCCTTTGTTATATCGTTTTTGGTATTTGTTCTATCACACGTTCTTTTCATACCCCCTGACGATAAACTTCGAATACAGATTCTATAAAGAACCCATTCTTCAGGATCCGCAGGTCATCCAGCAAGAACAAAGACAAGAGATCTGTTAAGCCGCTCATATTGGTGGCCTCAAGTGACTGCAGATGTCCGAGCTTACGCGAAAGCGTGTGAAATATTTTTAAGGACGAGAACATCAAGATCAGCGCCGTTGGGACTCTTAAAGCCCCTACCAGTACCATTTCGGCCTTGGTCAGGTATCTCTGAGGACTATATTTCGCCGCTCCCTGAGTGTAGGTGTTATGGCACTACATACCGCCATCTGTTGGTTGTGGTTTGCGTCTGACAAAATTTAGACATTTTATCCCAACCACTTCACTGGATGCAAGAAAATTGGTGAATAAATTCGTCAGCCGTGTTTATTGTTTACATGGTACACTAGAAAAGATTGTTTCAGATGGGAGAACACAGTTTATCTCTCTGTTGTGGAGAGAGTTCAGCTCAAGAATTGGAGCAAAACTTAAACCATCTTCAGCATTTCACCCGGAGACAGACGGGCAAACCAAAAGAATAGATACCTCAGTAAAAAAATATCCCCGTGCATTCGTATGCTTCCACCAAAATGATTGGGTAGAGTGGCTGCCCTTGGCAGAATTTGCTGGAAATAATGCAGTCTATGAGACAACGGGAATGTCACCTTTGTTTGCAAATTATGGATATAATCCAAATATCGGAGTTGAACCAAGACAGCCTTGCCCTCCATCGTTATCTGAGACACAAAAAATGGAATTTAATTAAGTAAATGAGATAGCGGACCGATTCTCCTGTATACTGCAACAATTACAGGCGCTTTCTAAAGAATCACAACAGAGACATGAAGATAACGCAAACAGGCCACTTTCATATCCTCCTACTTTTCGGGTCGGAGACTTGGTTTATGTAGATGCGACGGCTTGCTAGCCGATTGCTTCCTGTAGCCTACGATGACTAAACGTAGGCTTTGATTGTAACCGTGATCTGGGACTTGAGTAGAAAGAGAACCTTCCAGCGGGTGCTGCTTGTTGACGATTGAGCACAGACTGTCGATCAGCATGGGGCAAGAGCTCGGTAGAATATTCTACCCTGTTCAGCTGTTGAAGACAGCATTGGAAGTCCAAGGAACCTTCTAGAGTTGGTTGGATATGAATCCTATTCCAGATGTATAAGGCATTACTTGGGTGGGAAGTTTATGTAATTATTAGTCTAGCCTACGTGTAGGTTACTTCTCCAGAATCGGGTTATAGAATACCACCATCTACTTAAAAGCTCATTGCTTTACTACATGATCTGTAACAGTAGATACTCGAAACATGAAAACAAGCCGCCCCATGAAGAAGATGGATGATAAATGGGCCGGCCCCTTTAAGGTAATAACAGTCTACCCCAGAGCATGTCGAATTAGCTTACTGGAAGGAATGAAAATTTTTCCAGTATTCCATACAAGTCTCCTACGTCTGAAGGACCCAAACGATACCGGACTACCTGGAAAAATACTGATAAATAATAGCGAAGCAAATAATATTCGAGTATGGATTTTAGAAAGAATTGATGGTCACGAGGAAGTCGAAAAATGGGAATTCGATGATATACTTGATTCTCATAACGACCTCAGTAAGGGTAATATAACCTTATTACCTATCAAGTTAGATTGGAACATCAGACACCTTCGTGGCAAGTAGCAACAGATCTAAAAGGCCGAGAAGAGGCAATATTGAAATTTTATGAAAGATATTGTGAGGGTATCGCTTAGAAAGTCGTTATACACGAACGAATCGGATACGAAACAAAGATAATAAATTTTCTTGGAGTCTACAAACCGGCAACTCTTCTCACTAAATACTACAGTGGCTTCCCTAGTA
>JAKRRZ010000352.1:0-23071 GCA_022627015.2 Podosphaera aphanis | reverse complement strand
CAGTAACCACATAAAAAACAAGACAACATGCAGTACATGTATTAATGAAGATCATCAGCGCTAGCAGGGATTTTATGCAAAGCGGAAGTTTACGTAATAGCATAACTTCGGACCCTGTTTGTGACATGTATGATAGAGAAGGCTTATGAAACCATAGATGAATGTGTAGCGGCAATCATTTTGCGTATTAGGAAGAGTATAAAATTATAGTAGAAATAAAAAGACTCGATTTGGTTTAGCTACAATAATTAGCGTAGTGGACAAAATCTCGGCCAGATAAAAACATCATTCAAATAATCCTTGTCGAATCTATTAAAAGAATAATAAAACATTCATTTCTAGTGATATGATACCGAATCAGGAAGAGATGGCCTTCAAAAGCCCCCACTTTTTGCTCCACTAGACAAAGCCTACCCTGGAGGAATAGTAAGTGTAGCTGTCAAGTAGCATGTTGTCGATATTAAAATTATAGTCTCAGGTGACTAGGGAAAATTTCGAGTGTAATCAATTGCGATGTTGAGTGGAGGCATGAAATAAGATATTCTTTCCTGTATGACCCTTCCATAGAGGTCTAGCGGGCGGCAGACTTGAATACGTGTCGAAGAAGATTACACTCTCGCCAACGGCTTTCATTTAAATGCCAAACCGACGTAGGACAACAAAATTTAGATACAGCCAACAGGAGCTACATATTTAGCGACTACTTGGCAAATTTGACTAGAATTATTTATTCTCTTTTGATTATTACTTTGTATCATTCTTGTCGTCCAGGCATATCTATATCTTTCAATTTGAACCGTCTGTACAATACCATGCGAGCTCCTTAAAATGCTGCAAGAATTAATTACTCCATCGTGATCATGTCATCATCAGGGAAATACACCGAGAAACAATTCCGATATCCATTATGGTTTGGAGGAAGTGCGAGCTGTTGTGCCGCATGTATCACACATCCTCTAGATTTGGGTGAGTTTGTTCCGTTGCGAAGTTGATAAATACAAGATACTAACTGCGTCCGTAGTTAAGGTAAATTCAGATAGTGTGATCGTGAAGGAAAAACAAGTTTAACTCTATAAATTTAGGTGCGCCTTCAAACTCGCAGTCCGGAAGCTCCCAAATCTATGATAGGGACTTGTAGTCAGATCATCAAGAATGATCGATTTCTCGGGCTATATCGAGGCCTATCGGCATCTTTAATACGACAGATTACATATTCTACCACCCGATTTGCTATTTATGAACATATGAAATCGATTTCGTCATCGAAAAAGTTGAAAATGCCGACTCTCATCGCAATGGCCTCGCTCTCTGGGCTTCTAGGGGGAGTGGCTGGAAATTCGGCAGACGTCTTGAATGTACGGATGCAACACGATGCATCACTCCCTATGAATCAAAGGAGGAACTACAAAAACCCTCTAAATGGATTCATACGAATGACGAAAGAGGAAGGCTGGAAAAGCCACTTCAGAGGCGTTATACCGAACAGTCTCAGAGCTGCATTAGTAACTGCGGCACAGCTCGCCTCATATGACGGATTCAAGAGACTTATCGTTTCTCATACCCCCCTCAGGCACGATCTTAGCATTCAGCTTTCAGCGTCCTGTCTCGCTGGCTTCGTTGCTACCACTGTATGTAACCCAGTTGATGTAATCAAAAGCCGAATCATGAGTGCGAGCCAGAGGCAAAAAATTGGGACGCTCTTAGCTGATTTATATCGCCTCGACGGTATTAAATGGGTTTTTCGTGGCTGGCTACCCAGCTTCGTACGACTTGGGCCACACACTGTTGCCACTTTGTTGTTTTTGGAACAGCACAAAAATATCTACAAAAAATTGAAAGGCGTTGATAAGAGCATTTTAGTTTGAAAAAACACTCGCTCGTTTCTCAGCTCAGGCAAAAAAGCCCTTCGCCTTCATATTCTGCTAGACTCTGGGACGAAATTAGTAGAACCTCACCAACTCGAAAAAATGCGAACCGAAAGTAATATGATGAAAGAAGCGAATCAAACACTTCTATCTTGTATTATTAAGCAGCTGGCTACCGAATCTGTGATAGGCCAGGTCTTGAAAAGCCCGATTCTAGCACAAAAAGAAAATCACTTTCATAGACAATTGTGAATCTAGGATATAAAGTACAAAGAGAACACCCTGGTAGTAATTTATATAGCTAATGACAATAGGACAGGTCAAAAGTACTTGAAGGATTAATTTTCCTTGTGAAAATTTACCCTATCTTTGGGACGAACGACATATGAACACGTAATATTTCTTCGGTTACGAAGACCGAGATAATTCTACTTTGATCTTGAAAACTAAAGCTCGGGAAACACTGGTGGATATCACTCAAGGAATAAATCAATCCAATCTATCAGAGAAAAGCTGGGATTCCGTTTTCTCTATTGAGACAAATCCGCTCACGTTGAACTAGCGCTACAGTGTAACAATTTTCATTGAAGAAGAAGCAAGAGAAAATTCTTAAGTCCCTCCAATTGGAAAAATATCGCTTTTAATGGTCCCCGGTAACGCCTTGGAAGAGCAGCGGATCATTTTTGAAAAGCATTTCAATCAATCTGATCCCAAGCCAACGTTACTTAAAAAAAACAGAATTTAACTAATTCCAATAAACTCATATTGAGCATTTTGATGACTCTCGAAGTGTTTTTTCTATCCCTGTATGAAGTATGGGGTGATATCAAACAATAGGTACTCACTACAAATGAGAAGTTTCTACCACATTTAGAACTGACGCAATTGAATCCTCTTTATTTTTTTTGACTCAGGAGGGCTGGGCGAAAATGGAGTTTGCTGAATTTTAATAGTCGAGCGGCACACGCGGCTCTCACACAATTTCATACATTAAATCAGACTCAAGGCCGAAGGCATTTACCATACATGTACACGTAGTTTCGTTGAATCATTCCAATGTCAACCTTTCATGATCCAAGTCCTACGTGTGAAGAGAAATTATGTGACATGTTTCTAAAGTCTCTGACAGAGTTTCCAATCGAAGGGAGCAATGAAAGATAGACTTCAGATATCATGGACGTGTTCATTTCTCTGATTGAATTATTGAGGATAAAGAGATGAATACCTCTGGGAGCGTTTGTCATCCGCAGAATTGCCTCGGGAAGGACTAAAGACTTGCTATTACTAGTATAAAGACAATACAATCCCAGCTAATCATATTGCAACCGGTATATATCAAAGAACGCCATCTCAGTTATCGATTTTCTTCTGACGAATAGTTTATGGCCGAAAAAGAATGCATTTATTGAAAGCGAACGACTGATAAAAAGTATAGCTCCTTGTGACTTCCCGAGCTTTATCATGTCCGACATAATTGGATTGGACAAACGGCTTGCAATATCGATAAATCGGGTCGTAGGACAGTTATTTACAGCAGTTCCACCAAGAAATTCATTTATTCAATGATAGATTTAACCTCTTCAAGAGGACCACCTGTGAAATCTCTAACTTTCATTTGACTTCGTTCTTTCCATCTCTAGATTTTTGGGAGAGAAGATAATTAATCTGATGGAAAATCTCCGTTATTTATTAGGAGAGAACTCAACAGAACCTCTTAAGGATACCTCAGAACAGATAATATCCGAGAAAAAAGATCTCAGGTCACTGAGCCGAGATTCTTCAACTCTAGGCTCTCAATCGTCAAAGGCTATATTATATGATATTAACAAATCTAATGATACAATAATTAAAAAAAGGCCGAGGGATATTAGCGATGAATTTCTCAAAAATACAATTCCAGATACTTCGTCACCGACTCAAGAATGTACATGCTCATCAGACCCTAAGATACCACGGCCTCGAAATGGTATGTAAGATCTGATATGATAGACCTGTCTTTCAAAAGGAATTTTGTTTAATCTTGTGAAGCCTTCATTCTTTATCGTCAACATTTTCAGGCCCAGGTTGTGGCTCAGAATCCTAAACTTGCGAACCCGGAAGTATCTAAAGTTATTGGAGAACAATGGAAAAAGTTAGCTCCTGAAGCAAAAGATATTTGGAAGAGATTAGCCGAGGTAAGTATGACTTAACTTTTCGCTTTTCTTAACTTACTAAATTTTCCACGTCTTATAGGAGGAAAAGCAAAGACACTTGCAGAAGTATCCAGGATATCGTTATCAGCCTCGGCGAGCAAGCAAAATGATTAGTACTAGTTCTGGCTCGAAGACATCGGTCTGTGTCAAATGCAACGGTAGATTTAAAATGGAATCAGCAACGCCCTCCAGATCATCCAAGCTGACTTCTGACGTCAAATCATGTACCGGGTGTTTTCAACCTTGTAAATTTTCAACTATTGATAATACTAAAGTAATTGAAAGCCCAACTGACTCTGGTCAAATGGGCATTTCAAGACTTGAGATACCCCGAACTTGGTCTAAATTAAACCAACAGCATCTACGAATTCATCAGGACCACAAAAATGACGTTCAGTTTTCAAATCCTCCATCAAAACGCCGTCGTATTCATAAAACATCTCCGCTCGTAACTGCAGCACATCCTATGATATCTCCCAAAAGCTCGCACTATGATAGTCGATACTTAGATTCATTTGCATCAGCGAGCGAAATTAAATCAAAAATTCAAGATCTAAGCTCATCTGAATTTTCAGAGAAAATGGGACCCCTTCGACAACAGACTTGCACCCACCAGCTACCTGATTATGAATTCTCTAAAACGCCCCAAATTCCTGATAATTCAATAAATTCATTTCCTTCTTTATCAGAAGCGATAAAATCTGGCCAGAGTCATCTGCAATCTTCAGAGGTTGATCTCCGTCAGATTCAAGCCCAAAGCGTTAAGAAAGTCATCATGAGTATTCCGTTCATTAAAAAAATTATGATACTCGGCACTATTTGTCCAGCATTAGGAAAAAATATATCTAGGAGTCCATCCTATTCGACTCATGGTGCCCTCATCGCCGTTGAGGGGATAGATGACAGTCTTCGGGAACATGTTGGAACATTTATAACGAATTACATCAAGAGCCACCCTTTTTACACAGTTAAATCATGGAGTGTAAATGACTCTTTGGAATTAACTCCTACATTTTCGAGAGAAATTAATATGGTATCTAATCCTACGAAATATATTTCCCAGAGAGATACACGTAAATCCTCTCAGACAATAGCCCAAAGGCAAAGTATCTTCACAAGGTGTCTTTCTACTATTTGTGAATGGCACGAGAAGTCGTTGCAAATAAAAAGATATTTATACACTTCCCCCAATCTAACTTTCAACGAAGATGACGCAACAGAAGACTCTACTGAATCGAGGGTTATTCCCATTGCTGTAATCCCAAACGGATTCTCGGTCGCCATATCAGATAATTTAGCACTCCGACTGCCAATCGAAGATCACTACACTCCAGTTGATCACTGGCACTGGATAGCCACGCTCTGGCGGGGAATCGTCGGTCCCAATCTGACGATTTTTGTGACTCGTGTCGGGCCGCAAGAAATAGCGACGCATGGACATGTCGAGCTCTGCGCTGCCTGCCCGGTAATAATCGTTCGAGTCCTTGCCGGGGATGACATAAACGACTGCATTTTACGAAGACTAGGATTCGAAGTATTGAACTTTCTCACACGTTTGTAACCTACCAATTCATGGGCCACACCAGTCATCAGAAAGTTTGACCAGTACCGGGCCCGTCAAAAGCTATGCTTTAACCTTGGTAGTTCGTGCCTCACATCGAAAATTGCAATCTTCGACGGTCGCTAATGTTGATTGGATCCAAGCGTGTAATGATTACTCACACCAAAACGACTGTGTGTAATATTTCAAACACTCTAGGGTGAGTATCGCTTGCGGTAGCGATTGAGCATAGTTAGTTAGTTCACCACCAAAAAGGTCGAAAAGTGAGCCCGAAGGCAAAATGTCGCAGATATATCCCCCGCTCCCAATGCATCTCTTGTAAGCCGACCTCCTCTGACACCAGCCCCTATGCAGATTCTCTAGAGCAACATCACCAAAAGTAGATACCTTGATGGTCAAGTTTTCGGCCCCCGCTACCTACATGTACATTCTTTTCCGTCATGCCATTTCTCCACGCTGCTCATTCTGACGAGGGCGAGACAAACGCCTATGGAAGCAGGCCAACGCACGGAGACCACCTCGCACGGGCTTCATTTACGAGTCTAGACTCTCGCCCGCAGTGATTTTCGGTGCTGAGATAGAGTCGATATTCAACGTAAGCAAGAAAAAAGTGGTTGACTGCACTGAAAATTCGTAGACCGACTTCCTGACATAAATTTTTGAATGGACTGCAGGAGTATCGCTCAAAGATTAGCAGAGTTTCGTTGAAGGATTAAATTAGAGAATGGAGACATGACTTTATCACTTTCATGATTCGTTAATGGATCATGTACATATCTAACTTTGACAAATACTAGTTTGCTACATTTTAATTCAGGAGGCTTCGTTGACATACATGTATTTATACTATTACCAAATTCACTTAGCTCAATTTGAAACCTACAAGTGAGTAGTAGTGTTGATGTGAATTTGGATCCTTCTACGTTTCCTCGACCTATCAGCCTCAATCTATGCCTCAAGTGGCTCAAGCTTTTGCTGAGCTGTTGCTATTTGCTAGCCCTTTATCAAAAGTCTATGAAATCTTCCGAAGCACTAGAGACTGAATATTTTGATCATTGTCACCCTCGCTTAGCGATTTGATTTAGGTGATAGGCCATGCCTATGTCTATTTATATCCGCTGATCATTTTCCTCGCTTGTTAAAGCTGCCTGGCATACCTGATGTGCCTTGCTATTGTAAGTGACTCGCTAAGTGATTCGAGCTTTCTTACAAGCTATCTTAAGAGGGCCAAAGACTGACTGACTGATCGAGAGGATGAAGGATGTGGAACGTATGTGGTGATATGAAAAGAAAGTGAAGATGATTTTGGAAGCACATATATATAAATCCAGTTATCTCATAGCTTCAAAGGTCATCTGTGATGAGAAATCGTAATCTCATCCCCCTAGAGTCCTCAGGTTTTGTAGAGTAACAAGGTAGTTTTTAACTTCTTCACCTATTTAACCGTATTAAAGAATAGTGTCTGCCTTTTCTCTGTTGCTGTAAACCTTTATGATTCATAAAAACATACCCACTCGAAAATCACAAGTGGGTAAAGTTCCTAGCCAGATAGGAAGACTAAACTGGCTGTTTTTTTCAGAATTGATGCTTCATTGAGACACCGAGTATTAATTTTTCTTCTCTTCTAGACTTTGATTGATGAATTCCCCTTAATGGATGATAGAGCCTAGTTTTTATCCAGCAGCTGGGAGTTACCTTGAAGCTGTAGAGTATGGCCTCGAATTGATGGCAAAGCAGGGTAAGCCTGATCTTGGATCTATGAGTTGGAAATAGCCTCTGAAGATCGAAAAAGGCTATGTTATGAAGCAAATGACCCTTGATGTGATTGCGTACCGTTGATCGTAGTATACTCCATTCACGTGTAGCATTCATAAAACTCCAACAACTATTTCTGATATCTACAACACCCTGATAGATGTTATTTTATATGCATCAAACCACTCTATTGGAAATAATAGTGCTACAATTTGTTTTTGTAGATGGCATAAGATTGACGGATTAATCGAGATTTGAGGTTGAAGCTTGAGGGTATTTTAGGAGTAGCCAAAAGTTAAGATCATCTTCAACGGTAAAATTGTATAGCAAATCTAGATCCTCTTAGCTGTGTTATATATTTCACAATCTTTTCATGAAAACTGATATTCTACAGCCAACTCAGGTATTGGCGCCCTGTAGCGTATAATAGGGCTACCGCGATAGTTAGGGTCCGTCCAAATATATCGACCATGGTATATTTCTAAATATTCTTTGGTGCTATCCTTTTTGATTCAAGGCGTCTGTAAATGCTTGATTTTGGCCAGTTGTTTTGAGACTGGTAAGACTTCTACATTTCTTTACTCGCGTCTCATGTATCACCGAGAATGATTGTAGAGCTAGAAAATACAGCTACATGTACATGTAATTTCAATAGTTCAGTGGTGTAGAGGTAGATTTCAATGTGATCACTAAAACCATATTTAGTATACTTTCTGAAGTGTATAGCCCGTGCATTACCTTAAGTTGTTTGTATTTATTGCGTGATGATGTCGATTTATTCCGTGTTGATGTACCAGTATTTAAAAGACGTCGGCGTTGAGATGCTTTGGAAATCATGCAGATGGACTTGGTAATATTATGCGCCGACATGATGGATTATGAGACCTGAGTAACTACACGTACTAGTAGCACTAGAGCCCCTAGTTTGCTATTCCATCCAGAAGAACTTCGATGCCAGGAGTGCCTTCGGACTAATTTTGAATTTATTATATCTTTGCTTCTAGGAAACATGTGATCTATCAAGAGTATTATTTCTAAACTTCCTATCCCAGACATACATTCAACTAAACACGCTTTCGCAGACGCTCGTATGAGCGGGAAATCACCCACGAATGCGTACCGCAATTCTAAGAGGAATTCGAACGGCTCCTCAACCAGGTACACGATGTGGACGTAAGTTACTTAGGCCTCGAGCACCGATAGCTCGGAATTTCCATATGCCAGGCTCCTTACATTCTGATCCTAAAGATTCCTCTTCTACGATTGCTTCCACAATAGAAAAAAAGCCCATTGAAGCCTCCACAATCAAGTCTGAAGAAGAAAAACAGGAGAACGACACTCCAGAAGAACCCAACTCTAGGCCGGAACAACCTCCCCTTCGGCGCACGAGGAGTGGAAATGGGCCAAAATCAAGAAGGCTCAATCAAAAAAACAATGATGGTCTTCCTCCTGTCTCGCTACCTGAACGGTTCCTACGACTTAATGTTCATTGTCAAGGAGAAGTTAGCAACATCGAGCTTGTTCAAAAATCCAAAGCCAGAAATTCTAGTGTTACGGGGGAATCTACCGATAACCTTGAATTAACTTCAAAAGATAAGACTTCTGAAAATAAGCCTCTCGAAACGGTGGTCTACAACCTCAATCAATCTGTATATAAAGAGGTTCTGACCACTCTTAGAGCTGGACTGAACCTTCGGCCGCCAAAGAATGCTTCATCGCAGACTCCATTGAGACCAATTACTGTTCTTCAATGCCCCAAAAACGGAGCAACGTTATATTTAGATCAAATTATTTCTAGGGTTTCCTCGGACTTAGGCACTGACCTGATTCAACTCGATGCCCAGGATATTGCTCAAATAGTTGGGCCTTATCTTGACGAAAATTTAGCATGGAATCATTCTACTATATCTCTTTATGGCTTTAACGCTCAAAAATTTGCCGGTAGGCTAGAAGACTACGATGATTATAAAAAAAGTGGACAGAATGAGGAACAAAACGCCCAAGCCACGGAGGGAGAAAATGGGACCAACTCTTTCCAGCCAGGATTAGATGAAGATTTTTCAAAAATAATTAGTGTATTCATTCAAAAACCTCGTGATAAATCGAAGTTAACTGCATGGCCAAATGATCAAAGTAATAGTAACTCTAGAAATCTAGAAATGGACTCTGACGATCGATTAAAAGAATCCCAGTCTCCGTGGAATGATTTGAAAGCGAATGCTGTTTTAACGGCCTTGGTAGAGGCTGCAGATTCTAAACGTGCCATGACTCGGGAAAATCTAGAAGAAGGCCAAATAGAAGTAGTTCGACCTTTAATTATACAGATTAAAGATTATCAAGAACTTAATTCTGTTGATGGTGGTCCCGAACTTCTTCAAAGACTTTATAAAATCGTCGACAAAAAATGGCAAAAGGGTCAAAAGATCCTCTGTGTCGGAACTACTGAAGGTATAGAAGTTTTGTACGACAAACGAAGCATACAAATCCTGCAAGATGAAATAATTAACTTGGAAAAGCGAACAATTGTTTTACCTCCAGATCATACCAAATTACAATATGAGCAATTTAAACTAGACGAAAAAGCTCGTGTTAAAACTATCAATATCCGCCATTTGGAAGACATGATTTTAAAGCTTACTGAAGGAAGCGAAAATAAGCCTGCGATTGAACTAGAAAAAGATCTCGATATCGGTACTGTCACTGCCTCTAGGATAGAAGATAGTGTTTGGACCTTTCCTCGAATTCACCGCATAGCAACTACGTTGTTCGGCCTTTCTTGTGCTCAACAGTCGCTTTCAGAACCATTAAAATTTGACGGGATAATGCTAGGCTCGGCCTTGGATGTTCTCTCTCACAGCGATGATGTTAAATTTACATGGGCCGCAGATGAAATGTCGGAATATCATGCTATTGCTACTAAAAGTAAAGATTATCGGAAGCCATTGAATTGCAACACATATGAAAAGAAGCTACTCAGTGGAGTTGTTTTACCCGAGAAGATTCGGACTACATTTAGTGACATTCGAGCGCCCAAAGAAACTATTGAGACTCTTAGAACCTTGACGAGCTTGTCTTTAACCCGCCCTGAAGCCTTCACATACGGGATTCTCCGTAGAGATAGGATCCCAGGCGTATTGCTATATGGTCCTCCGGGCACGGGGAAGACGCTTCTTGCCAAGGCAGTCGCAAAAGAGAGTGGTGCAACGGTCCTAGAAGTCACAGCGGCTGACCTTAATAATATGTATGTTGGGGAGGGTGAAAAAAACGTCAAGGCACTTTTCACTCTAGCAAAGAAGCTCTCGCCATGTGTCATCTTCATCGATGAAGCGGATAGTATGTTTGGGAGCCGAGAGACGTCACGTCAAAGAGTCAGTCACCGTGAAATGATCAACCAATTTTTGCGTGAATGGGACGGAATCAATGATTTTACGGGTCTCATCATGGTTGCCACCAACCGTCCATTCGACCTGGACGATGCCATAATCAGAAGACTCCCGCGCCGACTCCTCGTCGATCTGCCCGTCGAAAAAGACCGCGAAGAAATCCTCAAGATTCATCTCAAAAACGAAATTCTCGGCGATTCCGTCTCTCTCACAGCCCTCGCCCGAGAGACACCTTACTATTCCGGGTCCGATCTCAAAAACTTGTGCGTCGCAGCCGCTTTGACGTGCGTCCGGGAAGAGAACGAACTTGCCGCCAAACATACCGGTGATGGAGCCTATAAGTATCCCAGCGTACGCACCCTCCACAAGCGTCACTTTGACAAGGCGATCGAGGAGGTGAGTTCCAGCGTGAGTGAGGACATGAGTTCGTTGACCGCCATTAAGAAGTTCGATGAGAAGTACGGCGATCGGAAGGGCCGGAGGGCGAAGGGTCCTGGTCTAGGGTTTGGCGGCACTAGATCTCCGGAAGAAGCGTTGGACGCCGTGCGAGTCAGACCAGTAGTAGAGATGTGATGTCACAAGCACGTGGCACGTCGTAGTGTTTGATGTTCTTTACATAGTGGTCCTGTATTAATTAATTTGCTTGGGTCAGAATCGTCACCGTACAAGACACCTAGGAAATGTCAGAGTCAATTCCAGCGTTGAGTTGGTCGCCCCGGATCGAAGATATTCTATATTATTCATTTGATAATGCACTTTTCACATGGCTCCACCCTCCTCTATCTCTATTACACATAAGTGCCCTACACGCAAGCCTCATAGCCCAAACCGCCGTTCCCCCAGTCCGTAAGTGAGCACAATGGTGCACCGCACCGCACATCCCGATGTCGCGACGCGTAGGTATCCATAAGTAGACGAGAGCCGGCTCTCGATCCTGCGTCGTGGTGGGTGGGAGAGGACGGCCGTACCCGCTGCATCGATACGAGTCTGCGCACTGGACGGGACCAATGACATCCGACACTGACCACCAGCTGCGCGGGCGCTCGTCAGAGGATCAAGTGTCGCACGAGCTGGGCGCCGGTGCTCGAAGGGTCGTAGATGCGGGATTGATCCTCAAAGAGCACTTCGTACGTGGCTACTTCCCCGCGGAGCACCTCGCCCAGGGTCACACCGAACGACTGCTCCGCGCTCGTCTCCCGCGAGCGGGCCTTGACGATAACGCTGTGCTTGGTCGCGTCGGGGAAGTGCCAGCATTCCTGGATTTCGCGGGTCAAGTCGGCAACGAAGCGCGCCGTGAATCTGCCCCTCGTGGCGGCGCACTCGGTGAGGACACACGGGGGAGAAGTCTCACCGCGGGAGAATGATTGAAGGGATGTGTAGATAAATGTGCTAAGAGGGTTGATGATTTCTTTAATGGATCCGGCTGACGCAGGATTCCGCTCTATGAACTGGCGGAGAGCAGCCGCATTCTGCATCCAAAACTGTAGCGTCACAGCTAAGATACCGCGATGTTCTTGATGCACACCCCTAGGATGATACGATAAGTGCTTGATGATACCATTCATGACGAACCTAAGAATGTTCATGAACTGCTGTGAGGCCCAATGTGATTCTGGTCCTATAGTTTCTAAAAGACGCCCAAGTCTGTGAGCGATGGCAGGCAGGAAGGTAGAGCATAATATCCATCCGTTTAAACTAAATCCTACCTCAAGGATTGCTGGCACGAATTCTAGAAGCATAAAGTGAGTGAATTCTCGCTGTTTCATGCCAGTCTTGATATAAACTTTGAATTCCTCGACTCGATTCGACACAAGCGCGCTTGTCCATCCACTATAGAGATAGTAGAACAACTCGAAAGGAGTCTTTTCCGGCTGTTGATTCAATCGGACACAGTAAGAAACAATACCAGCAGCGTATAAGTCTGGATCGGCGTCATGAGGCCAATAATGCGCAGACGGACGAATAAAAAATTCCGACAAGCTTCTGAAGCCACTGGCATAACATTTAATACTAGTTATGACAGATCGAGCAAAATTTAGATATTCAATGTGAGTACGAGAGCTAGGCTCTAAGGATTCAAGGACTTGCTGCATTGAACCTTGAACTTCGCGTAGAATTTCTGAAAAGTGACGCTGAGCTTGTATTTTTGGAAGGCCCGTCTCTACTTCAATCGGACCTTCAAGTAACATGTTCATTTTACAAATGGCAGCTTATTAAAATGAGTTTCATTATTTTTAACAGGATTTAATGCACATACCTCGAATGATCTGTGCACGATCGAACTTATTGATATCAAGAGTGGCACACAAATAGTGCCCTTTTTGATATATCTGAGCTGTTAGTTTGACCTCTGGCGCTGATAGCGCTTCAAGTGTTGTCAGAGAGACTAGCCATTCGAGTCCAATGTCAAAGCTAAAGCCAGGGAACTATTTTATCAATTATTAGGTTTTGTAAGGAGAGTTGACGGATCAACTAACCTTAAAATCATCCAGCGACTTTCCATATTGCAAGAGGTTAGCCAAAAACAAAGGCCAGTAGTGCTGGTCAAATTTAAGAATTCTTCGATTCTGAAAAGTTTCAATAGAATCGGTTTGGAGAATGGATTGAAATTTCTATAATTTAATTAAAACGATAGCAAAAATAAATCATTAGTTTCATACCTTGCTATCATTTTCGGTTACCGTACAAATAAATCGGGTCCAGCAGTTGATGAGTCGGCCAATTATTGAAGTTTCGCTTTTTTCGTGACATTGTGCTATAATCCGCCTTTTTACCACTAAATGAAAATGGTTGAGCATGAATTCGAGTAGCTATCGCCAGTTAGCTTGAAATATTCCATAATTAACAAGGAAGGTAACGAACAGAAATCATTTCTATTCGGCCCCAGTTTGCCATGTCTAGACTATCCTGGCTATCTTCATTTCTATAGTTATAATTGGTGGGTTCAAACAAGATCGATGGGTGTAACTTGTCAATCTGATCCATGTAATTGACTAATACTTGAATTACTTCCTTCAAGAGAGAGTCCGTTAATGGACCGGTGTTGTAAAGATTAGGGTCCATGGCTTTGATCAATACAGCTAATTAGGTTAACAGAGGTTTATTTAGGTGAAATTGAACTTTAACCTACCACTATTAAAGGCTTGCTTCACCATTATGTCGCTTGCGGCCACTTTAACAACAGTCCCGATAGCTTTTATTGATCTACACATAGAAATTATGATGCTCTTTCTGTTTGTTAGAATAATCTCTGCAATGCGACCCTCGGTCATCATATCCCCACTACTGTGATTAATCTCCTCTGATTGTTTCCTTACTTCTGCTTCTGCCTCAATATATTGTTCGTGAAGACTGGTAAAGAATGCGGATTGCCAGCTGTTAAAAGGTTGGAAGGAAATAGGGTCACATGAAGTTGTTACTATAAATCGAGCCAAATTCTCCCACGATCTAAGATTAATTAGACAAGCCTCTTTGTGAGAACGATCAAAAATGACTAATTCTTGAATCAGAGATATTGAAGGCCGTTGATCCGGGGGCATAGACCAAAACAGTGTACAAAGCAAATCGTGATGATTTCTTAGGGAAGCAAGGTCTCGCTGATGGATCTTCTCTTCTTTAGGATACTGGCGGTCGTGGTTGGGGAGCAATCTAGCTCCAAGATTTCGAATACCTTTATAGTCTTGAGACTGACGTAAATTCCTGAATCGAAGAGCCACAATTTTTAGAAATATATGGAAGCATCGATCTTCAGGCTCTACAATCAAAGATGGGACTGTGTCTAATTCTTCTATGAAGCGTGGTGAGTGATAGACTTCTTCATTGCGTAAGTGAGAGAGATTTTGAGAAGCGAAAAAATCAAAAATCGAGCCGATCAGTGCAGAAGAATTCCACCATCCCCATTCAACCATGAGAAAATGACACCGACAGAGAAGAGTTCTGCAATACTCATTGAAGCCTGGAGACTGACGCTGATTTGATTTGTACATAGAGAAAACTCTCTTTAACAATTGCTGAATAATATGCCAATTATCGAACCGAGAACTTTGGCGGCAACCCGGTACAACAAAACCACAATCATCAAATTCACATAGAGGAAGAATTGTGTAAATAGAATACCAAAGTTTCTCCATTTTTGCGGCATCAGAGATAGAGTGGACTTCGCCAAGTCTTAGTTGTGCATTTGTAACGTCCCAGAATGATCCTTTTGGAATGCATGCTGCATTGATAACCTTGATTAAAATTACCCATCCTTGGATAGTATAGTTATTGCGACTTATACCAGCCTCTCTGAATGACTGATATTGGAGATCATCGTAAAGTTTCCGAATACTTTCTAAGCCTCGTTTAAGTAAAATTTCAGCACATTGTGATGTAATTTTGATCAACAAGTTTTCTAGTTGGGCAATAAAAGTGGAAGCTTCATGATCAGCTCGAGATATCTGAAGCAAATGAAGTACGAGAAGAGAACAAATAGAGAAAACTTCAATTTTTTCATCTACATGTTCTACACAGTTTCGTAGGTTTGGGTTTTGTCGAGATGAGAATTCCTGGATAACTTCTATCATCCGGGATAGAAAGTGGTTTTTATCGAGTAGTTTGTCATAAGAAATATTTTGCTGTGCATATTTAAGCACAAATAAGATTATGTCTTTCGGCTCTGTAGAGAAATTAATTTCTGGTCTAGGACTCAAGAACCACTCTGAAAGAAAATCAAAGCATATCCCTAGTTCTGAAGCGGAACTTTCATCCCAGATTCCCCAGGAAAAGTTTCTTTCGCCAACCGTGAGGGATGTGTTTCCTAAAGCACCATCTTGATAACCGAGTGTTACCCCCTGTATAGTATTTCTGAGTAGCCCAATTCCAATAATTGTATCGGCATGAAAAAAAGTTCCTTGCTGAAGTGGGAGGATATCAAAATGAACCGGATACCTCGTACCAAATTTTCCGAGACCGAGTAGCTTAGTATCATGATCGGACACATTTTCTTTCGGGCTGAGAATTTCTAAGATTAAAGGATTACTAGGTTGTCGATATCTTGCAGCACCTGCATCTATTCTTTGAGGTCGTCTTTTCTTGCGTCTAGGGGAATTTAGTATTAGGGGTCGTGACTGTTCGACAACGTTATTGTGGTCAATATTACAAGTGTCCATTTCTATTGAAGAGCAAGGAGCCTCCTGTTCTTTAAGAAAACGACAGAGCTGAAAGCTAGGTTGCGTAGCCGGCATTTTGCGTAGTGCTGAGTACAGAGTATCGATCTTTTTCTTAGACGATTTAAAAGTGGAAGGATACTGGTAGGCATAATAAGGGGTAGCCGATTCAAGTTGAGCAGGTCGTGCTAGAGTCTCATAGTTATACATTTTCTTATGGCTGTAGCTTAAATTAGGCAAACGACATATACTGGAAGGCATTTTGGGATCCTTCCTAGCTGCAAAATAATCAAGAGGTTGCTGAATTCTCCTCTTGTGAGGAAGAGAGTCTAGTTTATTTTTTTTTGAAACAAATTCGTTGTCTAAGGATGCCAGATGGCCTGCCTGATTTATGACAGGTCTTAAATTAAAATTAGAGGGAGTCGGACTCTTGAGTGGTAATTTTGGTACAATCAGTCCTTTTTTCCAGTTTTCTAGAACAGACTGAACATCGTTTGTATCTTCTCTGGTAGCAAGTCGTATCCATTTTTTAGATGGAGTTCGTCGTGAGTGGTCTTTTCTTAATCTAGCAGTTCGAGTCGCAATTTTAACAAAATTGGGGAGCTTGCTTTGCTCTTCGTTTGAAAAATCGATTACGTCTAGAATACTTAATGGAGCGGCAGTTGGTAGTTTTGACCGTTTATATTTATGAAGACCCTTTGGCCGACGCTTTGGCGAGTCATATCTGGGCTTCTTGGCAGATCTGCCTATTGATTTATCCTGATCGCGTGGTCTTTTCAGATGATCAGTAATTCTTGACTGAGTTCTTCCAATTATGAGACTTCTTTTCTTATTTAAACGCAATGATTTGTTTGAAGAACTTCTTTTACGTGAAGGTAACATAGCATCAATAAAGTCTGCTTCTTCAGCGAAGCCTGACTGTTCAAAATTCGGCATATTTTCTGATTCTAAAACAACACTTTTACTAGATGTAAATCCCTCGCCCAGCTCATCATCATTTTCATCCACCATATCGTCTGTAAGGAACTGTAACCCGTCAGAAAAGAAATGAGATTCACCGAGATCGCCTTTTCGAGCCTTGGGGATGGCAACGCCTTTGCGAGGCAATATCTTAGCAGATGATGTGGATGGTTCTTGTGGTGCTAGGACTGAATCCGTCAAAAACTTCTGGGTATCTAATCGCAGGTGGGATGCAGGAAGGACACCACGGATCTTTTTATAAACTTTGCGCAGCTGAACTGATTCATCAGAAGAAGATTGTGCGAGGTCTATTTCACTCGCACTCGAGACAAAAGGGTCATCTTGATTGAGATCTGTGTCGGAATCTATTGTAATTGCATCTATAGAAAGCCTCAATGAGCTATTGGCTGGCGTTATTAGGTTTGTTAAAGTGTTCTCCTCGAGAACATGCCTAGTCCGTTGGCTTGATTCATTCTCGAATGATGAAAGGAGTGAAACATGAGATAATGTGTTCGGATCTTCGGTAAGTTCTAAGATTGGCGAGCTTTCTAGGGGAGAGACTGGGAGACTAAAATTATTTCTAATAGTGGTGCGCTGGGAGCTGATGAACGAATGACTTGGATCATTCAAGCTACATTCCTGTCTCTTCCTTAATTTGACTCCTCTCTCGGTCGTCTCTGGGTTTGATTCTAGCGGAAGGCACTTTCTCTGCTTCAGCAGTGTACTCATATCTGGAAGGCTCTCGTTATCTTCATTATCCTCAGGGAAAGGGTCTGTTGTAATACAAGTGTCAGTACTTTCTTCAAGATTATTTGAGGTTCCTGTGGTTCTCAATGGACATGACGAAGGGATAGGGCTCCAATCTCTGTCAGTGGACTGCGTCATAAATTTCCCGTCCCCAGTTTCCTGTGTATCTTCTTCATTTTCAGCATCATGTTCCGTCGAGGCTCCACGAGATCGGTGGAATCGATTTTCCCGGGATTGTATAATTCGCATAGGAGCTATCCCCCGAGCCTTGAGAGTTTGCCGATACTTTTCTTGCTCCACAATATAAGGATGTAGCTGGATTAGATTCCGTTGACGTAAGGCTCGTTTCATAGGATAGATTGGCTCTTGAGATGGTCTAAATTCAGCATTTTCCATGGTGTTATCATTCTGCTTTGTTCCTGCGGAGTTACTATTTTGTGTGTCCATATTATTACTCTTTGGTCTTTGATACTCGAATACATCTGCTAAGGAACTTGGAGGCGATGATAAAACACTTGAAGCAGGCGAGCTTATTTGGACGTAGCTCTTGGAAATATCATCTCTAATTGAAGTATCTTCAGTGCAAGATCTAACTTCATCTTGATTACGATGTCCAACCTCTTCCCAGAAGGGATTTGGTATCTTGAACTCTCTAGGAGCAGACGGTGATGATGCTAAGGGAAGTATTTGGCGCTCATCTTGTGTTAAAGAATAATTATGTCCGCCCGTAACCGGCAATTCGTTTAGCTCTGTGAGTCCTGAGGAGATGCTTGCGACCTCGTTGTCTAGGGCCTGGTAATTATTTCCATCCTCTTTACTTATCACATCAATTGGAAGATCTTTTAGTCTTGTGGGCTCAAAATTCAGCGGTACAGTATCTTGAACCTTTTCATGGCCCACTTTATTCGTATCGCCATTGTTCTCTCTAGACAAGGATTCGTGAGATTCATCTCCTATAAAGTTGTGATCTTCGCAGAAGGGTCTATTCAGTATATTTGGGTCGAGCTCATCTTCATCGTCGGAGTCTGGAACAAATCCTATCTCTCTCCAGTTTGCCATGGATGTCCTAATGAGAGCAACGGTGACGCGTCAAAGTTGTGATCGCGTCAGATGAGAGTGGATTAGTCTAACGCGAGGACTACGTCACGTAGAAAATATATCCGTAGCACGGTATTATCAAAATCCACCTAGCCATGAGTAGACGTGGAGTGTTACCGCTTATTTTAGCCTCAGGGCTGGGAATAGTCAACGGTGTGTTCTAAATGATGTTTTAGCCAAGCAACCATCTTTGGTCCAAAGTTTACTGACTGACTTTGAAAGGAATTTGGGCATTTGGACCTGCATTCAAAGAACAGCAATTACAGCCAAAAATACCAAGGCAATTATACCACACTTGAACCGCTCTTAAGCTTCTATTTTATACTCATAACTTCTTTAGACCAAAATCATATCCTAATTCTCCTGAAGAGACTGGTTCATCTGAGACCGTCGAAAGGCCTATCAGTTCTACTTCTGGCTGAGATGAATATTGCTCAAAGTCTTTTATCTGCTATCAGTGATAAATAGAAAAAGATGACAGCTGGATTTCCTATAAATTGGCATCAACAGCAACTGAAGTTCTACAAATTTAAATCGGGAGAATAGAAGAGCACTCGACCAGTTTCCAGCCAGTTTCCAACCACTTTTCTTCCTTTGATTATATGTGTTTAAATTCTCCCGGTAAAATACATATCTATCGCTCATACTCAGGTAGCCTGAAGAAAATAGGCAATGTGTATGCCCTCCAAAATTCAAATTATAATCAAGCTTCGATGTAATCACGCTTTTCACTGTTTGTGCGATCTAATTGCAAAGGTCATTTTCTTAGCTGTGATAGAGAGCCGTTTGTAAAATTTAGGTTTTAACGTCTGAGTTAAAAGTCTATCATAAAAAATACCAAATCATTCTGGTAATCTTTCCATATTCTTCCGATAAACACGATCCTCGTTTCTGATCCCAAACCCCAACGCCGACCGGCCCACCCAAGTAATAGTCCTATGAGAAATCCTCACCTTTTTCCTCAATGGAATTCTTGATCTTTAACAAAATTGACGTTTTCCACTTATCCAATTTGCTGATTTGATCATACTGGAACAACTTATCCGCAAAGATATCTTGATCTCCCGCATCGACGGCCTCGCTTAAATCTTTTAGCAACTGATGCTCTCTTGTAGTCATGAAACTAGGATCAAGGTCGCAATATTTCTCAATTGCACGATTTGACGCTACCAGATCGCCAACAGCTAAATGACAGAGTCCTGCCTTGAGAAAAAAATCTTTAACGGACCATTTCATCAAATTGTTATTTACTGAAGTCGTGGCCACTTTCTCGAAGTTCTCGATGGCCTTGTAGTAATCTCCATCGGTAGCTGCTAGGTCCGCAACTTTTAGATAAAGCTTATTCGCCAGCGCTTCAGCATTATCGTTCTCAAACCAACTCGCAGCTAATTCGTAGCTCTCGATGGCCCTCTTCATATCCCCAAGCTCGGTTTCAAAGACTTCCGCAACATTTTGCTTGTGTGTTGCAGCACGGCGAAAGTTTCCTCGAGAAGTGTAATGGTTGATTGCGACATCGAGGCACCGCGCGGCGTCTTCAGGGTCGCTTTTCCTGTAAACTTTGAAAGCTTCAGTAAACGTGTTTGCAGCATCATCAGGTTCGTTTAATTTATTAGTTTGGATTGAGGCACATTTCTCGAAAGCTTCCCCGGCTTCTTTATCTAGAGAATGGGTTAGAGGCGTTCTATGAGGCAGGGTAGAGACAGACTTTGCTTTTGCAGTCTGAATGCATTAGCTGCTTGAGTATAGAGATCAGCAGCATTCTCCCACTTTTCTTGTTTCCCTCCAAATAGACTGAATCCTCCGCTGGCGCCTGCTACTGCTTTCTCTGCCTCACGATTGTTAACGTGGGAGTAACAATGGCGGGGTAGCTCGTTACCTTTTGTAAGAGAGCACGAGGATCCTGTGCCATGATGATTATATTTTTATACAATAATCTGATATTTTTACCACAAAATAGTTTGCCTGCAAAATCTTAGTAACACAGTATGATGCCCTTGTCGACGAGAAAGGGATACAGATTGGATACTATGTGGTCACTGGTCCATCTACAGTGGGTATCCCTGCAAGTGAACAAGTTTCGTGCCTGCTATTTTAGTGTTTATAAATTGTCCCCCGGAAATTTACTCACGAACCCGTTGCGGCCGAACAACACAGATGATGATTCAAGAATTTGTGTACTGTAGATATAGTTAATGACTAATATATGCGTCTGTAAAAAGTCGAGCTGTTTAATTTCCACGAAAAAAATTGGACGATAAAAAGAGCTAATCACACAACTTGAAGAATTCACAAGTACGTATATGCCAGATTTCCTGGAGATCTGGAACTTGATCCAATAAGCATGTACAATTTCGAATCCCCGTTTTTGGAAGGCTCTCAATTGCCTTTTTTCCTTTAGAGATCTCTTCTGTTATCTATTACTAGGCTATGGTTGAATCTTCAATTTTCTCCAATGACGCCTTGATTTTAGATCATCTTTTGGATCTTGCTGCTAATTCTATCAACATTGAGTTTACAAAACGATCAAGAAACAACATGGCGAAGAAGACTCAGCTTTGACCTACCTCCACTTGACCCAATTCTCGACCTTTTAATATGCCGCTTATCGATTTCAGTTGGATGGAGGGCTTGGTTTGGCTCTGAAAAGAACAATCATCAGGTCATACAATAAATATGTCCACATCACGAGGCATCTATTGTGCATCTTTTTCGAACAAAAAAGGACCCTGCTATACATGGCTATGAGGAAAAGAGAGGGGGGCCATCATTTCACGCTCTTACGTAGAATCTCACGTCGCATTTGCGGTATGGTTATTTAAGATCGAGAACTTCCGCTTACGCAGGATAATACCCCTCCGCATGAGGCGGCCCGAGCATTGGGAGAGCCTAGGAAAAGAAACATTGCGTCATACGTATGGCCACAACTTTCTCCAGTTCCGAACCGAATTGGAGCGGTCGGGAACTGGACGAAGAACTATATCCAGCTTCACTACAGATTCGAATGAAGAAAGGGCTAAATCGCCGATACGAAACATTACCTAGGCATTGTAAATCTACAATTCAAAATGTCTTATTATCAACAAATTTTTGCTCAAGTTGTGTCTGAGCATACTAGTAGTAGGAAATTATCTAAAAATTCGAGCTGCTGCAGACTCTTTTGCGATTCCTCATTCAACGCTTGAAGATCATCTATCTATTAATAAGCATCATAAGCTCCCCGGCCTCACAAATTGCTAATACTTATTCTCCTGATCAGGGACAGTATCTGGTCAACTGGATCTCAAAACTTGTAGCTGCCAAAAATTCGCTGAGCCACATTCGAGTCCAGAAGACGGCTAGGATTATTCTGCAAGTACAAGAAGAAAGACAATGCTCCTCTCTGCAGAGAATGGGTCAAAATATTTCTTCAGTGGAATCCTTCCGTTAGTTCAGTCTTGGCCAGTCCTCTTGAAAGTGCTCGGGTTGAAGGAGCTTCGTATCATGGCATCAATAGATATCACAATGTTTTCTATGAGTTAATGCAACGCTTTGAGATTCAAGATGAAGATTTCTGGAATATGAGTGAAATGGGAATAGCACTATATTATTGAGCTAGCCAAATCACTGAGCTGGTCAATATTTCTTGGCATTACTTCAAATCACCAAGCCATTCAAAAAATTTTAGGAATTTTTATCACTGAAATCTCTAAGCTTTCGCACCTAAAGTAATTTCTTGGCACCATTAGCTTCTCAAATTTGTGAAATACCTGAACAACGTAACACTGAACTATCCAAGCAAGAAGGCAGAATTGTTAACAACGTCACACAGAATCATCCCCCCCCCAAGAAGGCAAGATGCCTAGTCCTTACCCTTTCCGCCTACTGCCAGGGCCAATTTTGAAGTCTCTGACGCGCAGCCACTGTATTTAGAGTATTTAAATCATCTCTTACTTCCCGATTCCACGGTGCCACGTATCACCCCGAGCATCCTCCCACACAATCCAAGCTTACTGCGACTGAAGAGGAAACAGTTGTTCAATTTATTCTCGAACTAGATTCTCGAGGATTTGCGCCCTGGTTGTTCGAGGTAGGTAACATGGCGGATAAACATCTTAACGTACAAGGTGGTGAACCAGCAGGTATGAACTAGGCTTAAAGATTCATAGAACACTTGGTCGACCTCAAATGAGTAAAGGACCACCAGAGGGCACCCCAAGAAAATTCAGATGTAAACAATACATGGTTCTAACTTGTCAGAGAGGGTCGGATGGTGGTGTGGTACACCGTCCGGGCCGTTCTCCCAAGTAGAGTCTGGGCAGCTTGGACACATGCCCCACTCGAGACAGGAGAAAGCTGGTTCGAATCCAGTAAGACCCGTTAACCA
>JAKRRZ010000351.1:5321-23079 GCA_022627015.2 Podosphaera aphanis | reverse complement strand
ATTCCAGAACCTTCTAGAAAACCCGCGCCTGAACGAGGATAGGTCTGAGGAATAAGCGAGGTTAAGCGAAGGGCTGTATTTGGCTTAGGGCCAAATTATTCCTAAATGGCTGTAGCCCTATGACACGGAAAAGAGATAGCAAAAATGGAAAAAATTTATACGGAAGAGCAAAAGTATAGTGGGACGAACGATAGCTTTGACTTTAAAATGAGAATTTTTTATGACATTTGCAATCGTGCCGACGTCCCTCATGAAGCCTATCTAAAGGCCCTCCCAACCATGCTCAAAGAACTCGCTTTAGATATCAATTACATCAACGAACTTTGCAGCATGAGTTTCCAAAACGCCACCGCACACCTACGAAATTACTTTCAAGGACCAGAGTTTCAACGCAAAGACTTGAGCGAATGGAATAGTATTACCTTGAAAACAGTCATAGTTGCAAATTCAGAAAAATCGATTAGTGACTGTTTACTGCTGCTAGTTCAGGAACTAACAAAATTGCAACATGGTCTAAGAGAAGTCCTACAAACGGTAGAATATCTACATGACAAACTTGTAACCGCTTGTCAAGGTGTCCCAGCTTGTAGGTTTGCTGTTTTGGATCCCCCGTCATCTCTTGGAGCCTTTGTCAACAAATTGCAATCCTCGATCATTGCATACGAAAAGGAGAATGTGTAATCGGAGGCGTTTTTCACAGACCGACGATATCACAAAAATCTCAATAGCCCCAAGATTGAAAACGCAGCGCGACGCTGCTATGTTTGTCAGAAGGAAGACTGCCGATCATGGAACCACACTGACCAAGAGCGACAAAACTTCAAAAATAAGTTTAAAAGTGAATTTAAAAACAAGCTGAAGCCTTGATCCTACAACGATAAGCACTTTCAAAGAAGATTCAGACAATATACTGTTGATTGTGAAGGTGACTGCGAGAACGATGAAGATGATCCTTCCGAGACCGAATTAGATGACGTATTCGACTCTCTGGTGGTCAACTTCAACGAGAATTCTCTCACATGTGATTCTAATGACAAAAACACAAATTTCTTTTGCACGTCGTACGGTCAGATAGGAGAAATACACGCAACTTGCACGGTAGAAGAACTTTCAAATAGAGCCTTCACTCACTCTCTCACAGGATCTGATACTAAAAATAATACTCAACCACTAGAAAATAATCCCTTCGTGTACAATATAAAAAGTGTGTCGCGTTACACATCAATTAAGTTCATGGGTATCATGATCGATACAGGAGCCTCTAGCCGATCCACAGCGGGGTACGCCCAGTTTCTTGCTCGTCAGAAGATCACCGATGTACAACTTGATGAAAATTCCAAAGATATGGTCAACGTACAGTTTGGAATTGGTAGCACATCGTCAATTGGATCTGTTACAGTACATTTACCTATTGGGAATGCAGAATTTCATATTGTTAATATAGATACTCCATTCTTGCTCTGTCTTGCAGATATAGATAGACTACACATATATTTCAACAACCTTAAAAATACCTTGGTTACAACAACCGAAGAAATTCCAATTATTCGCCGTTTCGGGCATCCTTTTCTTTTGTGGAATACACCTTTACAAACACTAATTCGGGATTCTTTCGGCCAAAATCCTTGTCATCTAACTTCAACCGAATTAAAACGACTTCATCGTAGGTTTGGACATCCATCCGTAGACCGACTATACCGCCTCCTGGATCGTGCCGGATATGAAGACAATAACAATCACCGAAATATTTTACAGCATATTACACGATTCTGCCAACACTGCCAAAGGCACGGTGGCTCACCCGGAAGGTTTCGATTTACTCTCAAAGATAATGTCAGATTCAACTATTGCATCGTAGTCGATATCATGTATATCGATGGAAATCCTCTTCTTCATGTTATCGATGAAGGTACAAAATTTCAAGCAGACCGATGGCTACAGAATTTATCCGCCAAACATACGTGGGACATGCTACAAACCTGTTGGATTGATACCTATTTAGGACCACCCGATATAATTTCGCATGATGCAGGCAAGAATTTTGTCAGTAAGGAATTTCGGGAATATGCTCAAAACGTAGTCACTCAAACTAAAGGTGTCCCAGTAGAATCGCACCATTCTATTGGCTTAGTTGAAAGGTATCATGGTCCCTTACGTCGCATATATAAAATTATCACCGCAGAAATACCAGGCATTAATAAAAACTTAGCACTTCAAATGACTTTCAAGGCCCTCAATGATACTGCAGGACCTGATGGGCTTGTTCCCACATTGTTAGTTTTTGGGGCATACCGCCGAATGACTGATTCAAGTGTACCTTCACCAACTGTTTCCCAACGCTCCAATGCAATTCAAGTAGCAATGAAGGAACTCAATCGTATTAACTCCTACAGAAAAATTAATAATGCTTTAAACATGCGAAACGGACCTTCAACTACTGAACTACACGATCTACCCTTAAACGCACCAGTCGTGGTATGGCGTGAAAGTAATACAGGTCAAGCGGGGCACTGGGATGGACCCTTCTCTCTTATTTCTATCAGTGATGAGACTTACACGCTTAATTTACCCAGTGGACCTACACATATTGTGACATCATAATAACTCGTATCCGTATACACGACACGAGAAGGACTAATCTTGTGAAGGCTCTAGCAAAGTGGCAAGTACCAAAGAAGTAAATGGTTAGTTTTGCTAAGTCTAAGAGTAAGATTTTGAGAGGTCTAGATGGAGCTTACATGTAAATGATCATAAGAATCGCCATCGAGTGTCATGTATATAAAGAATTACTTGCATAGAATAGAAAATCGTCGGAATTCTTTAATAGTTATGAGCCCGGATTTGCTCACTGCGCAACCGGGATTTTCAGATTAATTCATCTTCAGTTTTCAAGTTATATAATATTACCTCGTTTTCGTTGTCGACTCTGCGGAGGGTTGTTATTGTACGGACAGAATACACAACATGGACGATTCGGGAAAATTGACTATGCAAGAGCTCAAGAGTATGGCCTTGACACACTCAAATTATGTTGAGTGGAGGGATGTGATAGATGACTATCTTGAGTCACAGGCATGGGGAGATTTTATTACCAAAGATAAACCAAGTAATGCTGATGAAACGGTTAGGGCCAAAGCAGCAAATATTGCTGTCGTGTTGAAAACTGCTGCAGGCAGTCAGAGGACTTACTTGCTAGGGCTTAAAACACCAAAGGAGATTTTGGAAAAACTGGAGCAAGTTAATGGAGGATCCAGCAGAGGAACGCTGTCATCACTCCAGTCTCAGTTTTCTTCACCTAGTTCGAAGAGCAAAGTAGATGATGTTGCGGCATCGCTATCACAATTACAAGCCCGTATAGGGGGAATTTCAATTCAAGATAAACCCACAGATTTGTCAAGAAAGACGCCTTACTCAGATGCTTTTCGGAGAAATATTCAGCAACAGTGGCAACGCTGAGGATTGTGGCGGCAGACTTCACTTTCGCACAGATTGTGGAAAGACTTAGACAAGTTGAATTTGAGACAAAAGAGAAGCCGGATGATATTGCATTCCGTGATGAGGGTAGCCCATCAGGTGACACGAAAAAGGAGACTCGAAAGTGTTACTATTGTGGAAAACCTGGACATATTAAGCCAGACTGTAAAAAGAAAAAGCAAGATGATAAGGGGAAGCAGAAAAGGGCCCAAGACACTAAGCCGGAGACCGTAGGTATCGCATGGATTGCATGCGGTAACATAAATATTGGAACTAATGACTGGTGTGTCGACTCAGGAGCAACAAGTCATATGAAATCTGACGACATTATCTTTGTCGAATATAAAAAGTTTAGCTCAACAGTCGGAACAGCGAAAAGCAACTTGAACCTTCATGTCGTTGGTCGGGGTAAAAGTTGTTGTCCCATAGATGGTCAAAACGTCATTCTTGAGGGAGTTCTTCATATTCCAAAACTTCATTCAAAGCTTCTCTCTCCCGGCAAACTCACTTCTAAAGGTCTCTCGGTTAATCTTGGGGCAAAAGAGGTTACTATTAGCCGCGGAAAGAAAGTTAAGGCAAGAGGTCCTGAAGTTGGTGATACGTGGATTTTACGTGCATACCAAACTGAAGAGTTAGCACGAAAAGCTGATTCAGTAGGACAGGAGCAGAGAATGTTGTGGCATCGACGCCTCGGGCATCCTGGACCAGAGAAACTAGGTCAAATATCTCAAGCGGTATATGGAATGCCAATAATCAAGAAGAAAGATTCTCCTGAGTGCAATACATGTAGCCTGAGTAAGTCGAAAAGGATCCAGAATCGAAAAGCACCAATGTATCCAGCAATTAAGCGACTGGAGAGAGTTTTTATGGATACTTGGGGTCCTTACAAGCATCCTTCAATTGGAGGTAATCGCCACATGTTCGTCATTGTGGATGAATTCTCTCGTATGTGTTGGGTCTATTTTATGACTCATAAGTCCGATGTATTGGATATACTACCAGGGTGGAAACACCAGGTAGAACTTGAATCTGGGGGAAAACTGATTAAAGTTCGATCAGACAGTGCGCCGGAACTCAAGAAAGCTATCACAAAGATAGGAGTTATTGAAAGTTATGGTAGATGGATAGGGAGAGACGTCACCCTGTGGGGAATCCCGTGTAGAGAAGGCTTTCAGCAGACAAGAATATGATGATCTAAAGCTGTAAGGTAGATTGATTATTCTATTTCTTCTTACTTTTACATCCGCTTAGGAGGGCCCTAATATATACAAGAAAATCTACCCTTGTTCCCCAATGCTTCCATGATAGCAATAGAATATAAGAGAAACCGAGAGAGGCTCTACAAAACAGCATAGGCATTGTGGATGTTGCTAGAAAGTGCTAGAATATAGGAGACTACAACTGTTAAACTCCAAGCGATTTTAAGCGACTTCAGGGGTACTAAGCAATGGCTAGGCTATCCCCTGTTACTGATGCAGTTATGGACCCACTAATTTACAACAGGAGTTATACACGAGACTACGACAGCCAATACGCCGGAGCAGAATGCAAAAGTTGAGCGGATGAATCGTACTATTGTGACAAAAGCTCGTTCAATGTTAGCAGGACCAGGCCTACCAAAACGTTTGTGGGCAGAGGCTATGGCGACTGCATGCTACTTGAGGAATTTAACACCATCAGTTGATAAAGATAAGTCACCTTATGAGATCTGGACCGGTCAACGTCCTAACGTTGGACATCTAAAAGTATTTGGTTGTGTTGCCTACGTTCATGTCGACAAGAAGAAACGTGATAAGCTTGATCTAAATGCGAAGAAAGGGATATTTATTGGTTATCGGAAGACGACTAGACAGTATCGTATTCTAGATCCGAGAACTGGAAAAATTACCGAAAGCTCCCATGTCACATTTAAAGAGAGTCATAAAGGATGCTCATTAATGGAGGGTACTGACGAGTCATTGTTGTATCATCCAATTAACAGCAGTAATGAAGAAGATTTTGATCCAGAAGAGCATATAGAAGATCAGGAGGAGCGACGGAATTATATTAACTTGCCTGATTTCAATTCGACTGAATCATCTGAGGAAATTAGCCAACGTCAAGAAGAACCAGTTCAGCAGGTATCTGAGCTGCCGGAAAATACTGAGGTTTCCGATTCGACTAGCCAGCGGCCACAACGTGAGAGACGTGCACCAAATCGACTTGTAGAGGAACTCGGACGAGAAGCCGATACACTACGTTCACAACGAGACCAAGCCGCACTGGCATTTGTTGCTCATGAATCAAGGTTAGATGATACGCCCAAGTCGTTTAAGGACGCAGTAAAGCATCGGAAATGGCATGATGCTGTCAGAGAAGCTCTTAAATCACTAACCGCGAATAACACATGGGGTTTTAAAGTTAAAAGGTTCCCGGACGGTAAAATAAATAAGTACAAGGCTCGCCTGGTTGTAAGAGGCTTTAGCCAGGGTGAAGGCGTCGATTTTTTCGAAGGTTTTTCCGAAATGGAAACTCAGCGTGAGCGCAAAATTTTTTTTCACCGATGGTTTGCATTTACAGTCAAACCTCGCTATAAGGATAGTGGGTCGACCCTAGTTTACGAGGTCCTATTGGTTATCTGCATCGGAGCCTCCAATCATAGGCCTTAATTTGGGGTTGCCCCACTATCCTTATAGCGAGGTTTGACTGTAGACAGGTTCAACTGCATGTGTGAGCGGACAACGGACTGGCTCAACACATCACGACTAGCCCTAATCACCATGCCCACCATTTCTCGTTTCGGCGATCTATGAGTCACGAGTCAGTCGTCGGTGAAGACCTCGAGTTCATCCCCGCCGCGAACCAGGCTTGCGTCGCTCATCTTATCTATTGGGGCGGGCCTCGCTCAGACGCACGTCGGCACAGGCGACCTGCATTGCGGAGCCAGCCACTCCGCAAGCCGTTTAATTCCCATCAGGAATAGCGCGCACGAGCCAGTCTATACTCTCTCTCAAGGGTCCTGAATTTACTAGCGTCTTTGAGGGCCCGCAAAAATACAGGGAATCAACATGGGTAAATCCTTGTATATTTATGGTGTAAATTATCGCTTATTCGCGCGCTAGGTCACTTGGAGCTCTCCCAAAAATAACCGCTCACCGTCCACAATGCATCGCGGGTCGACAATCAACCAACACCGCTTCCATCAAATTGCCATCAGAACATAACACATCAACCTCTTTTCTCGGGTCGGATGGTGGTGTGGTACACCGTCCGGGCCGTTCTCCCAAGTAGAGTCTGGGCAGCTTGGACACATGCCCCACTCGAGACAGGAGAAAGCTGGTTCGAATCCAGTAAGACCCATTAACCACATTTACTCGCGGTGGTGTTTTTCTCATAGCTTGACGAGAGCATATTCAGATAACCATGGGTTTTTCCCGCTTTTCCCTGTGGTGGGTATTCACGGAAGAGGTTACATGTCGCAAGACGTTATCCTCGTAGTGTATCTGCAAATGAAATCTGAGTGTGAGTGTTCCATAACGTCAAATTGAGTCATTCTATGAGAAACACGCCTTCCGTAATCATAAGTGTCATAGCTTCAGGCTGCATACACAAGAATGATTTAAAAAAAAAACAAAAAACAAAAAAAACCTCTTTTCTCATCCCTAACTGAAGGTCAGTTAGCTAATAAAATATTTATTCAGTAACTAATTATACCCAGGAGGAAACTTCCCTCGAAATACCAGAAAGTAGTCGCCGCTCCGCTACCCTCGAAGAACAAATATTTATTATTATCCTCGTGAATTCTTTTTCAGATGGGAGACCCCAATAGACTTGAACAAAGTACAGTTCTGAGCCAGCCATGACGGAAATTTCATCGCAAACATTTCGAAGTAGAGTTATGGAGAAGCTTGCGACAATATCACAACCAGCTCTCTATTTCATACGAAGTCTTCAAGTGGTCCGCGAAGATCGATGCAAACATATGTGGGTAGCTTGGACGCATTCACACGTTAATTAAAATTACTAGAGGACATGCCCAGGCCAATGAATGACTGTCTGCTGTCGTCGCTCGACTGGTGATTATTTAAACTAGAGGCCTTTGACTCTAACAGCACTAACGTATGGAAAATCACGACACAAGTATGCTGAAAAGGCGTCAAACTGTATTCATTGCCCATGGAGGCGCCACCAAGCACTGTAACAATACTTTGTGCTTAGCACAGGCTGGCGGATTAACCGATGTAAATAACTAGATTTAGATTAGTCTCCTAGAAAATGTCGAAAGAACGCTAATACATTCATTATTTTTCGTACACGTAAGACATACAAATTGGCGGGTATCATTTCCGAAATAGGCTTAGACAAAAAGCTTTTCATAGAAATTTATATGGCAAAACCCCTGTCGTAAATTGACTTTCACATTCAGGACCCTTGAGAGAGAGTACGTACAGATATAGGGATCCCGAGGAAATGTCTGTGGAGGGCGTCGTATGGTACATACCGAAGGAGATCGGCAGGGTACGAATCAATGCACATCAGGAAGGGTCTGTGCAAGGGTAGTAGGTGCCGACGGAGGCGAGGATACGAGACTCACGTCAACGGAGTTCCGATTGGCGCACTCAGGAAGCACAAAGAGTCAAGTCGCCTTGAGAGATAAGTTCGTAAGGAAAAGAAATTGCGATTTTGTAGTTAATGTCTTATGCATACCTCCATATTCAGGGAACCCTTACACAGGCTTATAATTGTACCGTCAATTTACCATTCAACACCAGGCTCTAATATTTAACAGGGGCTTAGCTATCGAACTTATTTGAGAGAATTTCACTACATTATCTCCACAGCAACCATTTCCATCATATCTCTCTTCATTCAAACAGTTGACTTCTGTCAGGTCTTACAGTTATTTCTCAACAAAATTCAACCCTGACCGCCTGAGTGGATCCAAAGATGCCGCCGAAGAGATGCAAATTGTCGAGTTTTTCAATGAGTAAAGATTTATGAATCATCAGGAGACAACTCGCCGAATTACTAGCCTATTCTTGCTTGAAAGGCGTTTTTCTGGGCTTTATGATCAGGGATTGACGTACCTCAAACTCGAGGGACTACTGAAAGAACGATAGTTCACAAAAAGTGAAGCAGTAGTTACTGTATATGCCACAAACTTTATTCAACAGGAGGTTGCCTCCCCAGAATGAGGATCAGTACCGGAAGGCTCCCTCCCGTAAAAATCGATTGAGATTGAGGAAGAGCTGTACGATATTGAACATGACCCACATCGTGAAATTCTTATCCGCTTTGTCTGTATGTGACCAAGGCATATTAGTATGCGTGAGTACGCTTCTTGCTCACTGATTTTCGAAATCCAGCATCCACTTCGATACGAGAAATACCCAAGAAATTACATTGGATGATCGAGCGAGCTACCTTCCTACCCAAGAATAAACGATTAGTGACCTCACAAAGCCCAGGGAAGCAGCCCGGTTCATGAACTTGATCTAAGGATACTGTGGCAAGGAGATAAGACAAATCTAGATATTGCAGCAGAAAAAATGGGATAATCTCGAGTAGCACATGGCGGCAAGTAGCAGAGATCCGGGAAGAAGACATCATGGTCCGCAAAACAATAGAGCACTAAAATCTACAATTTCATAGCAGCACGTTTGTAGTAAGATATAGCGTCTAGATCAAGATTATCAGATACAATCTTTTCTTCTTATAGCATAGTCTTTGATTCAAATCAATTCAATCTGTATGAATTCCTTTTACCTATGCAGACTCGTTTTATTCCCCCCGTGAGGTATTCTTTTAATCGAACCTGCTAGCATAACTTGCTGTATTGATGATAAATGATTATTTAAAAGCTAATTGAAATAATTACATTCTCAAGTTATCTAACTTAAGTTCTCTTTTCCTATGTATATGTGAATGACACCGATTGAGACGAATACCCAAGAAATCGAAACCGAACTTATAATAATTGGCATGTAGCCCGTGCCCCATAAGAATACGGGGGGCATGAAAGATTAGCCCGTGCGCGCAATTCCCAATGGGAAATTAAAGACTTGCAGCTAGTCGCCTCGCCCAAATTGCTATCTCCCGCAAGCATAGTTTGAAAACTTTAAACCTCAAGGCTATAAAGATGGATTTGTCAGGCTGTATTGCAGAATAAATACGGGTGAGCAAATGCCCCGAATACTTTTCCTTATTGATGGAGGGATGATGTTTACGATACTTGGACTGTTTGTGCGTTAAATGCCGCATTTGTGGCGAGGTCGGCAAGGAGAGCTGTGGCGTTGGGCGTCGAATGACCTACCTGACCCCCGCTAAAAACTTAAAGTCTTGTGAATATCATCAGGTCACCAAGACTCCACAGCATACAACACTTTCTCCAAGCTACATAGTTGCTTTTTCTGCAAGCCCCTGCAACGTAGCCTGGCAAAATCCATCTCTTTAGGTTTGAAAATTTTATAGTTTTCAAACTATGCTTGCGGGAGATAGTACTTCTAGAAAAAAAATTTGGTGGAGTGTTTACTATAGTTCTAGGGTCGTGATTGTAAATTTCAATTAGAGAGGTAGGGGTCTCGCCATAAAAGATTCAATAAAACTCTTTTTAGTAAAGCCTATTTCGAAAGTGATACCCGTCACTTTGTATGTCTTACGTGTACGAAAAATCGTGAATGAATAATGCTTAATTACAGCTAGTGTTAAACTAGTGCCAAATCTATATGATAAGCACTTAGTGGCATCCAAATAGCGCCTGGCATCTAGCCGGCGTACATCTACTTTCGAAGAGTTTTGTTAAAAAATCTTCGTCAGAAGTCTCATAACGCCTGTCAAATCACCCGTAGCTAGCCTTTTGGTGTTTCCTAGTCATTCTCGAGATCTGGGTAATGATTTTCGATGAAAGCCGTTTATCTTGCCCATAGGTCCTCTAGGGTTTGAAGTCTGGGTAGCGATTAAAGGAACTATGCGTCCAGAACATCGTTGCAAGTTGTTGGCCGCCAACTCTTTTCCACGTACAGGCATGGCTTTTTTTTTTTTCCAGAAAATCCTCTCCTGGACAACCACGCGGTCCATTACTAATTCATATCGACAAAGGAAATTTCTTTCGGCTCATCACCAGGTATCAGGCAATATCATACCGTAAGCGACATGCCTGCTCATCAACGTTCCAGGTCATAGACTTTGGGCAAGCACAAGGTTGATCATCTGACGATTTGTTCGCCCGAAACCTTCCAACTAATCAACGTGAGCCTGGGTATTTATCTGTTTTCTTTTTGACATTTGTATGGGAACGGAAGAGCCTCTGACGACGGTGTTAATCATTTATCTACGACTCAAGTTGAGCAAAGCGTCAATCTGCTTTCGTTTGCAATCGCTCGAAATCATTTGAGCCTAAACCACATATTCTAAACTAAGCAAGAAGTAATCTGTATGTTTAGATTAGAAATTGTTCTCGTTGAGTAATAGCGTTCTGTAGGAGGGGTTTTTTGGACTGCTTATCTGTAGCGTATTATCAGTTCGAAGTGAAATTGTGATATTCTCAGTCGAGTGGAATCTCACCCGATTAGTATCCAAAAATCATAATTTGGATTCTTTCGGTTGGTGTCGCACGAGGATGGTTTGTTTTTTGCGCCATTATCGTTTCTTGGTGGTGAAGAGACTTCGCAAAGAATAAGCGAAGGTAAACAGGATTATCCCTGCTCAGACATTAGACGCTAATTTATTGTAGCTTAGCTCGAAATACTTCCTAAGATGAGGCCAGCCATAGACCCCTGTCTAAATTAATAGGCATTTTACTTTGCGGACCTCTGAACGAGAGTACAGGGCAAAATGCAAGTGAAATACGACAAACATCTGCGCAAAGTTGATATTTGAGACGTTATGGTGATCAAAAAGGTGGAATTCGTCAACAGACATCGATATTTAAAGCTTATTTTTATGCTAGGGGTTTGAAGGTGTAGTAAGTCCTGTTAATATCTCTATTCATGGAGCCTGCAGAGATGAACAAAACTTACTGTGGCTTGTCGGCCCGAAGCAGAGATCGACTTTGAGATGATCAAGTAATCTTTTCACCTGCACCGCCTGCCTCCTCGTGAAACCCACAAAAAATAAGAATTTCGTAGTAATTTGGGCAAGGGGAGTTGCTAGCTCCTGGGCACGCCGTGCAGATAATCCCTTCGTGACGCGCCGAGCCGCGAAGGTCGTAGGCGCAGCGCACGACGACGAACGGTTAGTGATGTCGCCGCTCAGCACGCCCAAGAGCTGGCGGAGTTTCGGAATTCGACCTGCACCGCCCGACCCGGCCCCGTCCCGCTGGCCCGAGTCGGACTCCGTGGGTGCGCCCATGACGTCGAGGGCCCTAAAGCATAATGATCGCTCGACCGGGGAATGCGAGATGGCCCCGGTTAGGCGATTACGACAAATCCAATCCCATTCACCATGATGCGCGTGGCTCGGAGCCTGTATCTACCGATGCCGGATGGCGCTCCCGACTGGCGGCTTCCCACAAGGCAGATACCCTGGCTTTAATCCTGGATATTGTCTCCATTGCTGGATCGTCCCAGCTTAGAAATACCAATGCCCACTCTTCTTTTCCGCAGGTCCCTTTTTGTCAAAATATTAACGCCCGCGACCACCTCTTCCGCTGGCTACACTCCTATCACATGTCTTTTCATAGCCACTAGTAGATCCAGTGATACATGGTGATTTATTGTTCAAAGCTGGACTCGACTCGGGTCTTTACTATCTTTGTTATTTTAAATGCCTCAATCTATCGTCGACTGTTTTCTATTTGCAATGAATGTATACATGTATGAAGATATATCCGACTTGCCATTCATGAACTTATATATATTGCCACGTTATTTTTGAGACCATTCGTTGAACCGACGAGTCGCTTAAACGGTTATATGTACACAGTTTCGTTGTAATTTTCCCATGATGATTTTTGCCTGTGAATGAATATCCTAAAATTAATTCATTTTGGCGATTTTTGGCCCTCCTCCTTGTTAAGAATTAAGGGTTGAGTGATATAAATTGGTGAGTGGAATCAGAGTCGGCGGTTAGACTGATATTGTAAGATATTATGATGAATTAAAAATTGTCTGAATATGCGTAATACTATGCAAGAAAAGCCTTGATCTCTGACTGTGTTTTACCATCCAGTATATATATTTTGGTGATAAGTGATTGCATGATTTCTGTTTCAAGTGATAAAACTGGTTAATCAAAGATCCATACAATTGACAACGTAACAAAGACAATATCTGTGACATTGTTGATGGCATGAAAGAGAAGGTACAAACAGCAGTGTCCACAGCAGGTTGATTAAAGAAAGTGAAACAATACAATACAAGGCAAGGCAATGAGGTTTAGATGTTTGCCACAAGAATAAACGTAAATAAATAACAGGTAAATACTTATGTGGCGTTGTGTCACAGGATATCGCATCACAGATCCTCAGACCTTTAATAATTTCATGACTAAGGATCTTAACCTCTCAGAAATACCAGATTTCAACACTCCCGTCCTGCGCTCAGTCCAAGTCTGATATCAGGAAAGGTGGACCGAGCACAAGCTTTTAAGGGTAACCTGGCTCGTTCGCGATAGGTTCCGGACCCCTTATCCAGGGTGCGGCCTGCATTCGAGGACCCTGTAAGTGTTGACGGATCAGTTGATGTTAGTCCCAACAGAGTAAGTCCAAACAAATACAGTTAATTATCTAAATCTGAGGAAAGAAGGCAGAGAGCACTTCTACTTAATAAATACACCGTTTAGATCTGCGCTTATCTGTACTCAGAGCTTTGTCCTTTATCGTGACTAGTTCTCTGTGCCTTCCGTCAACTAAACCTCCGGAATCCTCATCCGAGGTTTTATCTCGCTCAACTGTCGTATTTTGAAGTCATCTCGCTTATCGTATTATAAAATACGGACTCGTATAGGATCTCCATGCAGTACTGGCGCTGCCATTATCCCAGAAGTGTTGAGCTCGTAACAGTAAGTCACATTAATTTCAACGCTCAAAATATGGGCGAGCTCTAGTAGCTCTAGCATCGACCTTCTCTAATGGAACTCCGTGGGCGTCTTCCTTGTTGCTGCAAGCTCACTATTTTTCTGTTCTTGCAGTGAGTTCGGATACATTTTTGAGAGGTCCGACTGATATCTTCGTCCTGAGAGAATAAGACAGGGTTTCTGAGAAATGTCTTTGGGACCGTTCGATTTAATGTCTTCCGGACAGTAAGTGAATACTGATATTTGTAGAAGCTTGGATTGGTGCCGCAGTTCATAGTGCGACGGCGCTTGCCACAGCTGCACCAATAAGGCCACTTTCCATCGCATAGACTAGCCTTACCATTCCTTTTACTCCGCCAGTTGCTTGAACTAGAGTATCAAGGTGGTGTTGACACGCGTCTCTAAAGCCAGGATAACTTTCTATGACAGATCCATTATATGCTACTACAATGTGTGAGTAGTTTTGAGGTGCGATATGCTCGACTTCGTTGCGGAGCTGCCAAAGAGCATGGATTCCAGCTGCAACCAATCCAGAAGCACGATGGATGACGTTTGAGGAAATGTGGCGTAGGGCTTGCAAATCGTTATAAGTGGGCGGGAAAGCCAAAGGATATTTCTCGCAATAGACCCGACGAGCCTTGGCCAAATTTTTGCTCTGGTCCCTAGTAATGCTGTTAGACAACAAACATCTTAAGGTATCAAAAGACCTACCGCTGAATATGAGAGATTGTTTCTGTACCTAGGGTGTACTTGCCCCTTAGACACGAAGGCACTACACCACCAAAAAGCCCCACATTCTTTATTCCATCGACCAGGATTAAGCGAGCTATCTCGCCTAGATACGCGCCGCTGACAAAGAATTCAAGAGGCTGAAAATCAGGATTAGGATGGGAAAACCTAATCTTTTCGTCCCATTCTGTTGTTGGGAGCAAATCTTTACCCAACATTGATATCTCGGTGTTTACAATCACGTGCGTTGCAGAATCATGCCAACTTGAAGGACGAGTCCCGAACTTAGAAGGATTAAATAAATGGACTGGTAAATGTACCGCAGCATTGACACCAGTGCCGACTATAAGAGAGAACCGGGTAGCACTATCCATGTATGCCCTTGAAAGCAAAGTTGCGGAGGAGTCATTAACGATTGCTTGAAGTTGAATGTTGAGTCCTCTCGCTTGGCAGCACTGTTGGATGAGGCTGCCTAGGTCTTGATTCAAGAGTCCATCCGCTGCGTGAAAACCCTTTCCCATTTTCATAAGACGTCCACTTCGATGTGATGTTTGCCTATTCAGATTAGCTTAATGAACGAGCAAAAACTTAAGGGTGGAATGAGACTCACTCGATAGGAAACGACCAGGAGACACCCATTGACATGGGTGTGACATTGGAGTGACCATGTTCTGCCAAAACTTCCTCAATCTTTGCGGCTATCCAATGGAAGAAAACAATGCCCTTCAGTTTTCTAACCTCGGAGATTATTTTGAACGATTTCATGCCAAGAATTTTACTCTCTCGTGCACCATCAGACTCTCCACAGAGCTTGACTATAGCGACTCGAAAGGTTGTTCCGCCTATATCTAGTGCGATAAATTCTCCTCTTTCTTTCCCCGTAGGCAGCTGATGGTTAAATGACGGTAACATACAGTTCGGATCCTGCAATCTACCGTAGAATTCAGTTTTGAGTTCTTTTGACAACATTAACAAATTTTTCGCTTTTGCTTGCCCACGGAGAATCCTTTGCACCCTATCCAAAAATTCCTGAGCATGATTATGGCCATACGGTTCTGAAGATTTCAAATGAGCATTTGATTCATTGACGAATGATGGCAAGATCCAAATATGGAGGAGAGTGAAGAGAGAAAATTTTGTCCGTAACAAGCCATCTAGTACGGAATTATATATCGAACGTAAAGTGAGAACAGTGACCCATATGGACAGCCACAAAATTTGATTCATTTAGGCGGTTTTTGATGCTCTATCGCAGCTATCTAGGCTACAGGGAGAGCGGGCACTGACCGATTGATCCGAGCGTTTGTTTATCGAAGCCAAACTGACGATATGACTAGGTAGTGGTAAAAGATTATCTCACAAGAATAAAATATGGCAATTTATCTCTCTTGACAACGACTATAAAGGTGAAATAGATAATATTAGGACGTAGTAACGTCAGCTCTTTTAACATTCAGGATCAATGGTCTTGACCTGGAAAATTGTGGCGCTAGTCAGACAAATTAATATATAAATAGCGTTCGAGGTTCAGGGCAGGCGGCAAGGCAACGTTACCACCTCCGTCGACTGTGAAGTTGTTGTAACTGTGATGATGTTTGAAAAACTCTTGAAACTTCTACCAAAACGGGGCATAATGTATTGGGATTTATAAGAAAAAGTTGGCGGTTTGAATTCTTTAAGTCACTTCCCAATTCCTCTAGTGGCGACACGAAGATAAGCCATGCGAATGTGCGTGCGAGTTGATGGACCATGTACTCTCCTGCAAGGGTCTTGAATGTGAAAGTCAATTTGCGACAGGGGTTTTACCATACAAGGCCTGATCATATACGGCGTGCCCCCCCCCCATGCCTACGTTAGTGTCGCTTATCTCTTTTGGCGAAACAATGCTCCGTTCTCTCAAAAATGATTCGCCAAAGAATGTTAGTGGCACTAATGCAGGTATGGGGAGACAAGCCGTACGTGAGCAGGCCTTGGACAAATTTCAATGAAAAGCTTTTTGGCTGAGCCTCTTTCGGAAACGATACCCGTCAATTTGTATGTATTACTCTACTATGGTGTAAGCAGAATGTTTGTAGAAATCTAGATTTGACTAGGGTATTTTAGTGAGAGATTCTATAAAAATTATTTAGCTAGGCCTAATTTCAAAATCATACCCGATAATTTGTATGTCTTACGTGTACTGAAAATAAATATGTGAATCACATTATGAGTTTTCAAACTTTCTATCAAATCTAAGCCTAATCTAGTATAGCCAATGCGCTAATTGTGACTGGTGCTAAAATTACTACTAGCGTAAATTATAGAATCGTCAAAATCGTCAAAATCTAGTAACATAACCACTGGCATCCAGGACGATCTAGCATCTCGCCGACATGATTCTGATTGAGATTTTTCTGAAAAATCATATCTAGTTGATTCCAATGCCTGCCTTAAAGCTTGCTGAAACTGCCCAGGCGATTTCTCCTTCCTTTTCTCAATATTTAAGTAGTAATTTTTGATAAAATCTTTCACCTCACGCTGCTTACGCTTTTTTGGATAAAAACCTGATGAAGAAAGCGAACAAATTGGCTGAATTTTCCCGTCCTTGCGGTGTTGCTGTGTGATGAACGACCGATTATCATCTGTGATAATACAATGCCTTGCGTATAAAGCAATAGGTATTTTTCTTCAAGTAGCCTTTATTTCGATCATAGTTTATACATCAAATTCTCTAAATTTTGTGCTCCTAGAATGAATCATATCATTTTAGATCGATATTTGGCGACTCTCGTTGGGGAAACGTACGAAAACCCTCCGACTCATTCTCTTGACTTGGCGATAACTTACTTGAGAACATCTAGTGCTTTCCTAGAAGATATAGAGCCTCTAGGTGTAGCTTAGTACACTGTTCTGTATATTAGGTTAGGAATCGCGTGAATTAAGAACGATGGCGACTGAATTGACGTAGCAATATTCAATACATGTTTCTGGTAATATTTTAGCAGAGTTCGAAATTTCACTTTTGAAATAATATTTACCTGACAGAGTGATCTAAAGCATTTCTCCGTGGGCAGCGACGCTGTGTTGTTTGTGTGATGTTCGTATATTTGATGCACTTAGTTCAGTGTGGAATACAGTTTTATTTCTATTGTCGAGCTATGCTAGAACATACGGTCAGAGTGATAGTTGAAAAAAATAATTCTAAGATAATGTTTTAATGCGTTGTTGCGATGATGGCTCATGGTCGATGGTGAGTGTGACAGCTATCGTGGATTGTGGGCGACGGCGACTCCTCAGTGAGGGGTCTATCGGAAAAATACTAATTCCGAACGACTAAAATACGCTAAAAATTAGTGCATATAAGTACAGGGATGCACCACTGTTTTAGCCCCTGTTTACGCTAGTCCTGCACGCACAGGTAATTCACACTTATTATTCTTGTATCATAGTATCACAGGGGGTAAATGGGAATCTTAAATTTAGAGTTCCGCAGCATCGTAATATCGCAATTCGACTGTCGACAACCCTTGTGCTCCACAAAAACGTATTGTACCTACAGTAGCGGGCAGATGGGTCGCGCGAG
>JAKRRZ010000350.1:0-23085 GCA_022627015.2 Podosphaera aphanis | reverse complement strand
ATTTCCTCATTATTTTTTTGGGAAAAATTACAGTACTGATAGAAAAATGACTTAGAATTTCTCAGAATCTAGAATTACTAATTTTCATGTAAATTTCGTTGAGTTATATTGAGATTAGTCCATTGTGCTGCAAACAGGTAGAAATTTTGCTCGCTAGTGTATCACCAGAGGTTTTTGGTTTTCCGTCTCAGAAAATTCAGGAGAGCTGAAAGAAGCAGTTTGCGAAGCATTGACTTCTGTGTCTTGAATGCTCTTAATTACTCCGCTCGGTTTCTTTTGGCATAGGGACGTTAGATGGTCTTTCTGGTGGCAGTAGTAACATCTGCCTTCTCGACGGTCCTGTTCACGCAGCTGTTCCTTTCGGGCTGCTTTCAATTCGAGATCAATGCTACTTCCACCACTGGTCGGATAGTTGCTTTTTAATGCGGGGGATGCTGTGTCAGGCGATAATTTATTATAATTATTTTTGTCTGTAATAGGAACTTTATCCTCATTTAATAGTGACTTTTTGGATTCAGCAAGTAGCTGACGAGAGGTATAATTGCGCCTAAAATAGTCGTCAAGTTCTTCGAGGAATTCATTATAATTGTCATTATCGTACCGTAAGGTCGCTAGATCTCGCTGCGTCCACAAAGGTAATTTGGTTAGAAACTTTGAGATTGTGGCTCGATTAGTCCATCCTAGTGTATCTTTGCAGGGCGCTATTTGGGCCCTGAAAATTGCCAAGTTCTGACATTGATCCAAACCTGACGGCCATTTCATTGCATTGAACTTTCTTTCATAATAGCTGTATAAATCCTTTATGCCATATGTTTGATACATGAACTTAAGTAGTTCATAAAGAGATGGAAATTCTTGTCCGAAAAGAGTAAGCTGACGAATCAGGCTTGCTGGACTTCCATCAATTCTCGACTGGGTAAACACCACTAAGCCACGATCGGTCGATTTGTAGAAGTCTTTTTTGCTTTGAAAATACTCAATCAACTCAGTAGCCCAGGTCTGGAAGCATTCAGAATCACCTGTAAATTTACTAGGTGGCTGCAAGCTTTCGATATGTTGAAAAATTCCATATTTTCACAGCGCATTTTCAATATATCAAGGTAGTTATTACCTGTATATTTTACACTTGTTAGCTTTGGTTCCAGCTGGGTCAGCGCTCTGGGAGGAAATGGGCAATTCTCCGTTTTTTCATGGCCTAATGATCCGATTTTATCTCCTTCAACTTCACCATTCGTTCGTTGTCTTAGCAATTCGGTGAGTTCAGCAACCCTTTTCTTCCACAGTTGAGCAGCGTGATGATGATCATCTCGCTGCTGGATTGCGACTTCTATATCTCGATCCAGTAGTCTTATAGTTTCATCTTTGCTGGATAAATCTTTAATAAGCACTTGGACCTCATCATGTCGATGTGCCCATTGACGCCAAAGCTCCTTAAAGTTTTCATTTAATTTTCCAAGATATGACAAATTTCGTTGCACATACCCCATATATTCAAGATTATAGACATGATTACTTGCAAGAGGGATCGCTTCAGCCAACAATTTTCGAGAACTTTCTGGATTTTTTGCAGCCCAACCTTCAATATCAGCAGATGTTTTGACATTGATAAGATCTTTGTCTTCTAACAAATTTATCCCTGAATTAGTATTTTCATTAGCTGCAATATAATTTAGGACAAATTTTAGATCATTATTGTTCACATCATGCTTATCTGATTCATACAGTAGTGACTCCAGGTTGAATAGCTTCTTAAATTTCCATCCAGAAGTCATTCCGGGAAACGTAAATGTTTCTTCGATTTTTTCATCGCAAAAAGTCCTGTCGTTCTCTTCATTTGATATGCTGGATTTAAATTCCACTAAGTGGCCCATCTGTGGTGGACATTCAACTGGAGGACACTGAAGTTTGGGATTATGGGATTTCGGTACGATATTTTTTCGGTCTTCATTCTTTCGGTCTTTGTATAAAGAAATGAATCTTCCGTTGAATTTTGATTCTTGAAATTGTTCACGCCGGACATTGACTTGAAGTTATCTTAGTTCTAAACACGATAGAGATTTGATTTTTTTTCAACCGGATAGAATATGACAGTTCAGCAGGTTGATGTTCGAGAAATTTTATTCTGGGTTTTGCAATAGAGGAATCAATTGGTTCGAGATACTTAGAATCGGGGAAGAATTCTTGATAGTCTCCTAGATTGAATGGAATATGTTCAATTCAAAATTTTAGAATGGTACTACAAAGTGTGAAGCCTAGCAAATCGTTGCATTGGTCAACTATGTACAAAGTTGTAGTACGAAGAAAAGCAAAAGGGCGCGAGGGGCGAGATGTGTATATACTCGAGCCGAAGCGCGCTAACAAAGGAAAACAAACGGCAAATATCGGCCTACACGTGACCACGCGAGCCCTAGTCCTGACAGAGAACCTATTTGTCGCCCAACGCTGCAGCTTTAGTCAGGCATTTAACGCACAAATAGTCAAAATGTTGTCGCCCATCAATAGACAAAAGCGTACAGGACTTTTACCCATCTTTATTTTTTCTGCAAGCCAGCCTGATAAATGCATCTTTTTGGGTTTAAGATTTAAATTTTTACTACTAAGCTTAGGGGACATAGTACAGTAATCCCTCGCGAAGGGATTTTTTAGGCGGGACCTTGGCAAATTTATTTATTTTTATTTATTTTTACAAGTCTACCGGGCTTCAGCTACGCCTAGGGCCCCGTCCCTGGGGGAATATGGTGACAAATGTGTACTAAACCGATTAACAATAAATGGGGAGCCAAAAGGCCTTAGAAGCTGAATTCGTGAAAGTGTAGTGAGCGCTGTACAGCGGGACTCTCACATGGACAAAAGTCAGACGGGACGGATAGGGCAAATTTCCGATAGGAATTTTGTCTTCTCCAAAATAGAGGAAAAACGCTTGGCACCACGGGGGGTGCCGAGAAGCAAATCTAGTGTCCCCAGGCTTCTTCGGTGACCAGTTGAGGCTAGTCTCTCTCGAACTAGGGGGCAGAATACTAGGTGAGTAATTGACTTGTCACCCCCGCAGGAACAAGCCAAGTATGCATCTTTGTGGCGGAATCGGTCGTGATAAGCGCGAAAGTCTCCATGTCCGGTTCGGCACTGAATAAGGTACCCATGATTACGGCGGGGGAGTCGTAGCTCCTCGGGAGACTTTTTGGGAAATGGCATCCCTAATTCACAGTAGGTGGAAGGAGCATGACTTTGCCACCATGCGGAAGTCAGGTCCCATATATACTGTATCATCTTTGTCCGGGCTCCAGCGAGAGATGCAGCAGGAGGAGCCGGTTGGCGGGCAACCTCACCAGCCAACTTATCGGCTAATTCATTACCAGGGGCTGCAATTGGTAGAATTCTCCATGAGGGCCACAGGGAGGCGAGTTTTCGGGATTCGGATATTTCTTGCTGTGAGGATTTAGAGGGTGTTGTATCGAGAAGGCGTCGCGCTGCCTCTTGATTGTCTAGAATTACATGGATATTAGTTGCCAGCTGGGTAGAGGGACCTGCTATGGCAGCATTAAGCCCTGCGAGAGCACCGATAATCTCAGAGTCGTAGAACTTAAAGTCGGGGCCTAGCAGGACTCTCACTGTTGCTACGGTGATTCCCCTGTGGAGAACGACGGCACCTGCCCCAGCAGATCCATCTTTTTGTTTGGAACCGTCGGAGAAGACGAGGATGTCCCATGGTGGTAGGTTTCTGATACGTCGAGAAGCTTCTTCGGAGGAGAGTTCAGCCCGGGTTAGAGTTTGGGGGGCTTTATACGAAGACGGAGAAAGCGCGGAGCGAGCTGAACCTTTCCAGTTAAGCGGGTATGCGCCCGGGAGTCATTGGATCTTCTGACCAGGGGTGAAAGTGGTCAGCAGCGGCTATTTTAACAGCAGAGTTGAGGCGCGTCTCTTCGAGTAGAACGTGTGCCGGTTTGAGCCACGCCTCCCTTAGGAGTACTGCAGTGGGAGTGGGTTTGTAACCTGGTAGAATTGCTCTAGCCAAATTGACTAGAGCTCGAGTGACCATGGATACAAGGTGTTGGGATCGGGTAGAAGTCAAGCGGCCATGCCAGATATAAGTGTTTCCACGCCACCAAGCCTCCGCACCGTACAAAAGGACCGGTAGCGCCGCAGCTAGGGCTGCAGTACGCAGAAAAGTTGTTGGTACACCACGGTTGGTATTTCCAAGCTGTCGAATATGGGCGCTAATCCGTTGCGTTTTGGCACTCCATTCCTGCACATGTTGTTTGAAAGAGAGCTTGGTGTCGAGGAAGACGCCTAGCCACCTCAGAGTAGAGTTAGTAGTTCTTAAGACGCCATTAATGGTTACCGAAGGAGGAGGTTGGCGGGATCTATGAATATGCAGTATTTCGGTCTTATTTTCTGCCAGGGAGAGTCCGTTCTGATCGCACCATCGGCTGATGCTTTCAACACTGTTGGCGGTCAGACGAGAAGTATCGGCTAGAGTTTTTGCGACCGATAGGATCGCTACGTCGTCTACATATCCATAAGTAGGAAACCCTTATTTGAACAAAGGCTCGAGAAAGGGGAAAAAAAGTATCGGGAAAGCGGGGGAACCTTGGGGCAAGCCATGCGGAATATCCAAGAAGTTACCAACAAAATTGTCTATTCTGAGGCGAGCTTTCCTGCAACAAGAAAAGGAAGCAGCCCAATTTACCTAGGGTAAAGGCAATCCCTGTTCGCGAAGACGAATGCGAAGACGGCCAGGCTGGATGCTATCGAAAGCACTCTGAATATCGAGGGTAGCGAGGTTAGCGAGAGTGCACACTTGCTTTGTTTCCCACGCTTTTTCGACATCGTGAACCAGACATTCTACGAGGTCCATGGCAGATCTTCCAGGCAGAGCTCCGAAATGCGTTGGGGAGATGATGCGATTTGACAACGCCCAAAGGGCAAAGCGTCTGGCAAGGAGGCGTTCCAGCCCCTTCCCGAGGACTGGGAGGAGCGAAATCGGTCGCCAATTCGCGGGGTTAGTGAGATAGTCCTTGTGTGGTTTAGGAATAACCACCACTTCGGCGCGGCGGAAGATGCTGGGATGGTGACCATATGTGAGGCAGAGGCTATAAAGGTTAACAATCCACGAGCGCCATGTATCCACTCCCCATACCAAGCGGAGAGCTGAAACATAAAGGTGGTCATGTTCCGGAGTGGTTGACGAAACCTCCAGAAGACAGTGGCACATTTCATCTTCGTCTATAGAGAGAGGTGCGGGGATCGCACGCAGTAGGCAGGTGGGAGTATCCTTGGGTAAATCTGGTTGACCAATTACGCGGGCAAGCTTAGTTCAAAAGAATATGTCTGCACGCTCGGCTGGGGTGCTATACGTGACACCTTGAAATTGAATTGGGGGGGGGGCCAAAACGGCTAGACAGCTTCCGCCATCCAACTTTATACATGTAGGTCTCCAAGATCGAAGAAACATTATCCAACTTGAAACGCTTGTATTCGCGTTTAGCTCGTCTAACGGATTCTCGGAAATTATTGTGTGCCTCGCTAATGGGACCTTGGCAAAGGAATATTTGTGAGATTTTCTTTTACTGGAATTTCACGTGATTGACAGCGCCCCAGTTTTAGTTCCGCATGTGATAGAAATTGACTAACGTCTGTTGCCCGTGCAATTCTTCCCCCTGGATCCCACACCAAAACTCTACCACTGTAGACACCTCATGACTTCAACCAACTTTTATGTCTACAGTCAAACCTCGGATAACTTAAATCGTCAGTCGAAGTAGAAAAATAATGTTATGAGGGGATTAAAGTTAAGTGAAATACCCCACTTTTGCGTTACTACAGTGGCAATCTCGTGAAACCTAACCATATGAAAATAAACTACATTAAAACAGGGCTATCACAGGACAAGGCGCAGGGCGCTTTTGTTCGAACACCATGTTTTCGTTATTCACTTTCTTTCTATTTCACATAGTTTATCTAGCAAGTAGAGCCATTCATGTAGGTAGCAGTGAGTCCGTATGGATCACATACCCGTATCACGCCTATTAGGTGTAGGGCGTAAGCCTGATACGACACGTAATCAAATCAAAATCAAATCAAAACAGGGCTATCATCCCCAAGGTGCTCTTGATCAAGTTGACCAAGGTCTGGACAATTTCTACGAATATGACCAGCTTACAGCAATGAAGTGGAGCTTAGCAGCTTGGAAGGAGGTTTCGACTCAGACGATTAGCAACTGTCTCAAACATACTGGATTGTTTGAAGAGAGCATTCCGAACCATACTTTGCACACTTTAGAAGCTGATGAACAATCCATTGAGTCGGGACTTCACGAAGCTTTTACCCGATTAACAGTCCGAAATGCAATGTCAATTACAAATTTTCTCAATCCAATTGAAGAGGATTAAGGGGCGATTGAGGAATTAGACGATAATCAAATATATGAAATGGTTCAATTACCACAGGAAAGAGCAAGATGAGCTGGCTGAGGAAAACCCCAAATTAGTAGAACGGAAAAACTCAAATCTCTAGGAATAGTGAAATCTCTTCTCAATATTTCCAAGGAGAAAGATTTGGAAGTTTACAGGCACCTGAAACGTATCCAGGATGAGATTAGATACTCATCTGGAACCCAAAATACCCTAGATATATGGCTTATATAATCTATGTTCTTTAAATAACCTCTCTCTCAAAACTTTATTTTCAGTAAATTTAGCAAAGTTATGAAGATTTAAGATATTCGCACCAAACCGAGTCGGCTCAGCAAAAGATTAAAGTTTTGTGAGGATTTAAGTTATGCGGGACTAAGTTATCCGAGGCTTGACTGTAAACATCATCCCCCATCAATAAGCAAAAGTGTTCGGGACATCTGCTAATCTTTATTTTTTGCAATCCATCCCGACAAATCCATCTTTTAGCTTTGAGGTTTAAAGTTTTCAGACTATGCTTGTGGGAGATAGTATTATTCCTCCAGGGTAGTGTCCGTCCAGTGGAGAAAACCCTCGCTTCAGAGGTGTAATTCCTACTAGCTCCAAAGAATCCCTACTAGTCTCAAGGCTAACAGAAGCTCGAAGGTTTTGCCTGAACCATTAGGCAGCAACCGATTTTCACGTCCTTCACATCAACATCACCAGCAAGACCATCAACATCCGTACTGAAAATATTTACAATCTAATATTCTCACAATACGAAGAGAAAACAGACCATATCTATTACAGAGGAAGCTGAAGAAGCCCCCTTTATCTAAAAAGAGAAGAAATAGGCTGGACTGATGAGAATTGGATGGAATTTCACTACATTGTGTTACAGTTATGAGTGAGGAAGTAGCGCAATGATACTAACTTGCGAGTGTAATGTATGATTCGATTGACGTGGAGGTAAAGATAATTGTAGAAGAAGATGAGTATATAGATTATTTTGGCTTGATCTTTTAGTTCATTGATAGATCCTCCTTATATACATCAATAGTGCTCATTATCCTAATATCCCAATTCTATTCTTGTACTTAATCACTTTCATGCACTGAGTCAATACCATAGCTATGCATTGATTGACTCAGTAACTTCTAATCATGCCCTTACCACAAGAAGTTCTCCGACTCATATCACATGACTCGTCTGTGCGTACAAGGTTTTGTTATGATAACGAGGTTACGAGAGGAATCAGAGTGATAGGTACCTTGGAGAGTAATGATCACGATGAGATGGATGAGTATAATATAGAAGTATCTCAGTCAATTATCTCTATTGATTGAGTATGTAAATGGGAACTAAATGATAAACATGTTGAGGTCTATCACCTCCTTATATACATCTCTCCAGAACTCCTAGCCATCTTCTACCATTCTAAGTTCATACCACTAACATAGATACAACACTCTCACTTCAATTGATCTAGTGTTGTTCTATGCTGTTCTGTTATATTCCAGTATCTTCCATGATATCATGATATCCCCAAACCCCTAAAACGTAAATAGAGTTTGGCACTAGCTTAGTTTCCGCTAGGCGAGTGTATACAAGCATCAACCATGTTAACAGACTAGGGAATTATAACAGGTTTCCTTAGTCATGTACAACTTCAGTGTGGCTGGCAAAGTCGAACTCTTCACCTTTGCGCGGTGCCGGCTGTAAACGCTCAGTATGTTCGCATATCTGGGATAGCCAAGAAGAGTCGCAATCTTTCCCTTCAGGATCCCCATTCATCCACACGGGTCTCGGTCGGCTTCGTTTCATCATCACCATCCCCAGCACCCTTTCTACGAAGAACTCTCCCGACTGTCTCCGAGAGGTAGGGCGAAGGGCTCTACTGATCAAAATCATCTAAGTGATGGCAAAATCACTTATAATAGACTATTGGCACAAGTGGTGAGGTGCTAGCTGGGCTTTTTAGGAGCGGTAGGTTTGTCTCCTACATGGCTTATTTTAGATGACTGCGGCTGCTAGTCGAAAATGAATACGGGAGGAATGGCTAAGGTTTTCCTTTTGAGGTTTTTCCCACTGGCTTTCCCTCTAGGCTTTCCCTCGGCCCGTGGCCCTCGGGTCATGGTGAATACGTTTCTACCCATTCGACCCGATGTAACTAGCTGGCTCAAATGTAGGTATTGGGAAAAGTCGGGCACCGGATGGGCACTGCTGTAGCTTGGAGGATCGTGTATTCTAGATATCCTTCATACGTTCTATATCCCTACGGGATGGTGGCCTGAAATAATACACACACACACACACACACACACATATACAACTTCAGTGTCGCTATACACAACACATTGATAAGATCTGGCCCATAAATGGCTCATACACAAGTGAACTGCCCGAAAGGTCTGTACCTTAATTTTTCGATCGAAGGCTCAGTGGATTAAACATCTGACAAAAATGGTTAAAGAATTTTTACCACCGGCCTGATAATGAAAAAGCAGACAAGTTGAGAAAATATCTTGAATGGATATACTGAAAATGTTTTGCAAAAGCTTGGGCTCGCACTTTTTACGAATAACGGGAGAGGTTCATCACCACAATCGAGTGGTCGCCTTACCGCGACCTTGACTCAAAGAAGCATTTGTGAGATAGAGTGAAGGACCAAATAGAGTAACATTATTCGACACTGGATGAGGAAAAATAGAGGTGGTCTTACGACGATCTTTGAGAAGCGGTGAAGAAAGCACGGGCTTGAGATGACACTACGAGGCCGAAGAGCTGGAAAAACTCATTACTAGGAAGAAATGAGGCTATTTCATGTGGTAGAGAAGGCATATGAAACCATAATTGAGCGTGAAGCAGCTATCATTTTGCTTATTAGGATCAGAAGAAAATTAAAAATAGAAATAAATGACTCGATTTGGTTTAGCTTCGAGAATTAGCGTAGTGTACAAAATCTCGGCCGGATAAAAACACCATACAAATTATCCTTGTCAAATCTATTAAAAGAATGATAAAAAATTGATTTCTAATTATATGATACCTAATCAGGCAAAGATGGCCCCCAAAAGCTACCACTTTTTTTGCTCCACTGGATAAAACTTACCCTGGAGGAATAGTAGTAGTATCTGTATATAAATTTAGTAAAGAGGTGAAGAGGTGGATTGATGTCACTATACCTATTACGGCAGCAATATCTATCCCCTGTCACTTGCGCACGGATTTATAACATCGAGAAATCCAGTGACATAATGACTGGTCTAACGATACATCCGAAGGGACCGACTGCTCGCTCGATCCGGCGATTACTTTGAGAAAACTCACTTGTTGTGATGGATATTTTCCCTAGCCTTCACCACCTCAGACAAAAGTTTTTACTCAGTTTTGGTCGAAGTAAGATACCAGGTCTGGTAAGTCGAGTAATTCGAACAGGTTTCATGCTCTACCTTCAGGAAGCGGCGAGTGGCTACACAGATAATTGAATTACTCACGTCCTTTCGCACTTGTAATAAGCTTATCCATGAAAAATCGGGCGGTAAAGCATTTCCCCGTTTTAGCAAGACAATTGTTTTTGTCAAATTTCATTTGTTTATTTGTATAATTTACTCCATCTCTATTACAGACGTCTAATTTTACCAAATTTTCCCACCCTGCGCATGTCAAAATGAATATTCCATGGTTCCCCGGAACGAGGTTCAAGCTCCCAGCTCGAGGGGGGGCTATAATTGTCAAACCATCTCGAATGGCCCATAGAACGGTGGTGTACGAGTCAGTCAGTCATCTCTAGGTAATCGAACCCGTCTATCCGGATGACAAGATGTCATACTATAGTGTAAATTATGGATTTTTTTCAGATCTCTTTTCCTTGTTCGTCGCAAATCTTTCGCTTTAAAGGCCAAATATAGACCAAGCCATTTACTCCTCACTTCACATTACGCACGTACATGTCGGCTCCAAAAATTGAAAGACGTTTCATTCTGCATGAGGAGGATCAACAGGAGTCGGGCATCCTTGATTGTGTACATACTACATGGAGTACCAAAATGAAACGAGTGATAATCTTTTAGATACTAAAGTGATCAGGTGTTGTGTCGAAAGCGTCTTACTCCTGAAGCTTGGACACCGACAACAACCTCCCCTCGGACTGATTGGGGCAAGCTCTTGCCCTACTCCAAGATCAGAAGACAGCCAATGTGGGCATCAAACAGGGTGATAATATTATTCAAATTGCTGGGTTAAGGAGTCCCGGACAGTTTTTTGCGATATTTTGCTATCCCGACTACTCCTACTAGAATGACACTATTAAGAAGCCTCTAAACTGCAACCAAGTTAAACACAAGCAAAATACCGCCTGCTGGTACAGCTACAAAGAAATTAATATCAATCGTCGAATTCGGAGGTTTTGGCATAATATGAATAGTCCTAGTCTTCGTAGTTCTCGGAAGAACCTTTCTCAGCCCGAAAAAGTTTCCAAACTCCGTAATCAAAGTTCCAGCAGTATTGAACTAGTGCCAAGGGTGATGCCCCAGGCACCGTGAATTGAAGGGTAAGCGAATCGGATGCGTCCCAATATAAAACTGTAGCGATTGGACCATCATTTAAAAATGACCGGAGCAGCTAGGGTAATGCACTAAGCAATCCAAGTAACACCCAAGAAACCTATTGGGTACTAGCAGTCTTAATGATCTTCGAATTCCCGGAGAAAGTAGGCTTCGACGAACATGCAAAGTGGGTAAAACTTGCGAATTATAGTCTATAATTAGAGAAAGTCTAGCATATCGCGCCTAAATGATTGAAAGCTGTTGCTTACCGCTTACCTTAATTATGGATCACGAGGATTATCCGCTGCTACCGGCGGAAACAATGAAAACCTTACCACATTACGTGTAGGAGTTGTATACAGGCAAAATACGGTCGTGCAGCTAGCTGCTAGTGATAGACGACGTTAGCGGTTTCTCGATGATCCATGTGCTAGCAGACATCCCGCGGCATCAAGCGGTATCAATGTTGTGCATCATCCTAAAAGTGCCCATGTTAAGATGCGCCGGATGGCGAACACACCGCGCGTTAAGCTCTTATGATAGACCAAATACCTGTAGAGGGGCCTCGCTAGCAGCTAAAGCGGAGGATTGCGCATGTCCTCCCTCACCCAATCATGTTAGAGGCATAACTTTCCTGTTTTCAATTGATAGAATCTTATATAATACACATCCCCAGATAGATTAAGCCAAGAGAATACGCTTTATTTTCACCATTGATGTCACGCGTGATCTGCTAGATCAAGGAATATCGATCAGGTTCTGCTTTCTGGAATAGGAGCGACGCGACTCGTCACGCGTAAGGCCGAGGAACTTACTACGCGGCCGGGAAAAAGGCACGGAAGTAACGTCTGAACTTCCGATCAATGCTTCATCTCACCACACTCCACCATCTTAAATCCTGTAAAAATTGGACAAAACTGGGTTATTACAATAAAGCAGGCTATTACTAGAAATCCAGATTTAATCATCTATCTCGTGGAATCCTTGATAAGCTATTTTACGTTATGTTCGGCAGAGGCGTTAATCACTTAAGCAGCGATACTCTCTGCTACAAGTCGCGGGATTCGGTGGTACTCCACCACGAAATGTTTCAAAGCTTCTACCAATTCCCTGATATGACTTGGATCAATCGTGAGGTAGAGAGCCTCGTTTAAAGCTTATTAAAGAAAATCACAATCCTTTGAGTCCCTCAAAGCTTCGCGCTCATCAAAGCACGTATTCCTCCTCCCTTGGCGGATTGGCGGCTTCCCTTGATGATAATCATCTTGTCGTGTGACTTCACCTTCGGAAGTTACTACGAAAAGTTAGCATTAGATGAGGAGCCACAGCAAAGCCATGGGGCAAACAAAAGGAGTTTAATAGAACATACGATTCTCTCTTAGATCGCAGTCATTACACCATACTCTCGTCGGCTTCGTCTTCCGCTCATCGTTGTCAAAATGTTTTCCTTTCTGACAAATCTACGCGGACAGGCGCTTTCTATCGCACAGATAGCATTGATTTCAGCTCCTAGTTTCATACTTTTTGGTTACAATCAAGCTGGCATCGGTGGTCTGCTCTCCGTATGCTGCCCATGCTTTTCCTGAGTAGCAGTTTCTCACTACAATTAGCTCCCTGATTGGACTGCGACTTTCCCTGAAATCGATACTATTCATACCACCGGTGCTATCAAAAGTCAGCATGCTACGCTCCAAGGTCTCGTCGTTTCATCTTTTGTTATTGGTGCATTTGCCGGATGTTTAACTTGTATGAATCTCGGAGATATCTTGGGACGACGCAAGAGTATATTTACTGCAGCTGTATTAACTACAATCGGCCAAATAATTTGTTCTACTTCGAGTAAATTGCCACAGTTGGTCATTGGAAGAATAACTATAGGCACAGCGATTGGAATACTTAGTTCAACGGTCCCGGTTTGGCTTGCAGAGTGCAGTCCACCGGCTCATCGAGGAAAGCATGTGGTGCTAACTGGACTTTTCACCACGTAAGTACAAAATAAACAAACAGGTTTCTCGCTTATATTTCTAGTTTGGGATTCACCTTGGCTTCGTGGACCAATTTGGGAGCATCCAAGATCACGAGTGGGAGCCCATCAATAACATGGCGATTCCCTCTCGCCCTTCCAAACCTTATATCTCTGATACTGATGGCCAGCATTTTTTTTATGCCCGAATCACCTCGGTGGCTAATTAAGGTTGGTCGTTGGGAACAAGCTACAGAGACCCTTGCCAAGCTCAAGGATCTCCCGATGAACGATCCAATTATCACAGCCGAGGTAGCCTCCATGCAATCTGCCTTGGAAGAGGGTTTAGCAAAAAAAGTTAGTTTAAAGGACATGTTCACCATGGGTCCAGATAAACTTTTTTACCGGTTTTGTCTCTGTATTGTATTGCAGTTTTACCAGCAAATGACTGGGGGAAATTTAATCTCAGTCTATGCACAGGTAATTTTTGAACAAAGTCTCGGGCTCAGCGGCCAGACCGCTCGAATATTAACAGGTGGAACATTGACATGGAAATTTTTGAGCTCTTTTGTAGCCTTTTTTACTATCGATCGATTTGGAAGAAGGGCTGTTTTTATGACCAGTGGTATTGGGTAAGTTATCACAAGAAAAATCACCTAATCACTAAAACTAACTTTTTGATAGAACAGGATTCTGTATGTTGATTCTAACCATAACTACAGGCTTACCGGCATCAAACTTAGTAGCCGCCTATACCAGTGTGGCGCTCATATTTCTCTTTAATTTTTTCGTTCCTATCGGCTTTTTAGGAGCTAATTTTCTCTACTGCGCTGAAGTTGCGCCTGTTGCACTTCGCGTTGGAATGACTGCCATCTCTACTGCCAATCACTGGCTCTGGAACTTTGTTGTGATTATGTCAACCCCGGTGGCTATGGCCAGCATCGGCCACTGGTACTTTATCGTTTTCACTATCATTGGGTTCTCTGTCCCGCTGACAGTGTTTCTTTTTTTCCCCGAAACTACCGGTCAAAGTCTCGAAGAAATTGAACAAACATTCAGAGAAAATAATGGTATACGCAATATTGTCATTGCCAGCGTCAAGGGCAGTAAGAAACAATCATCGAATTCCACAACCATGGAAGCTGGTCACGAGAAACCAATGGCACGCATTTTTTCAAAGCACTAATCTAAATTTTCCTGTAACTGAGGGTACCTTAATATGTCCATTATGATAAGTTGTAAGGTATTCTCGATCAACACGCATACTCTGGGGGTAATCGATAATGGCGCATTGGGATTGAAGTTAAGCTTATGAAATTTGTATAATGAAAGATTGAACTGGGTTCGATTTGAATTGTTGGCTAGCTCATTTTATGTTTTGTGTTGCTTTCTTTTTTTCCTATTACACTATACCTTTCGACGTTAATCTATATTGATCCAGACAGGACACAAATCAAGGCTAAATCAAGAGTAAATAATATCTATGTACGTGTGTTCAAACTGAAAATTAAAAAACATCATGTATTCAAAAGCTTTTTTGAAAATTAAATCTAGATACTAGCTAGCTACTGTATCTGCACAAAATCCCGGATCTTGATCAAAAACCCGAGCTTATGACGACCCAATATCCTCGATGCATTATTTGAATGAGGATTTGGGTCGATGAAGACTCGCCGTCTAGTCTCTTCGTCTCTCACAAGACATGATTCGGCTCCGAGACTATCACTGCGAGCAAGCGATTGTTCGTGGGCCCCGCTTGGTGTTTCTTAACCGATGCGCCACGCTGCCTTTTGTACGACGAAGATTCTTCCGTGCGGAGCGTGAGCCCCTGTCCCCAAAGCTTTCTCCTGAATCTCGTTTGCCTGGCGGCAGCTCGATAGTGAGCGCTGTAACAGGAGGCCATGTATGCGAAGGCATTTTGCGTGCCTTCTTCGGGGCTCACATGGCCCGGTCAAAAGCCGAGATCCATCCATGGCTTGCGTGGCCGGAGTGCGAAAGCCAGCATTGATTCGGCATGCGCTGCGCTCGGTTGGCGGGTGTACAGGGTCTGCAGGTCTTGGCGGACCGTCAGTCTTGAGGCAAGGTTCGAGTCACGATATGGTCCCCCCCCCTCCCACTTTGGGATACTTTTCCCCGCCCCTAGCAATTGATTCTGCCAGGCAAACTTGATAACGTGATAATTATGTCGCAAATGCAAAGCAACATCACTAATGTGTTGGGCTGGCAAATTCGATCTCTTCACCATCACGCGGTGCCGGCTGTAAACGCTCAATATGCTCGCTGCATATTTGAGATAGCCAAGAAGAGTCGCAATCGAATCGTTACCAACGCACGCAATCAATCAATCAATCAATCACTAATGTGTTCAAAGAGGAACTACTGGAGAAAGCAAGTCGATAATGCCACTATAGACGCACAAGTTTTTAAGGTGATGCGGTGGGCTAAACCCAGGGCAAGACAAAATGCTCTACCCTTAAAAGTCTCAGAAGAAAAGTGGCTGACAGACCCTCTTGAGCGAGCTGAGTCCCTTCGTGACAGCCTCTTGACCAGATTCAATGCAGCCCAGGACCTTGATACATGGGAAACTGGACAAAATGAGTCAATTATGTGGAATGCATCACTGACACTGGAGGATGTAACAAAAAACACCCTAAGCATAGGCGACAAATCTCCAGGATCGGATAGAATCACAGTACGACTACTTAGAGCATGCTGGGAAGCCATAGGAGAACAGGTAAGATGTCTCTTTCAAGCGTACCTGGAGCATAGATATTTTCCTTTTGCTTTTCGAGTAGCTGAAGTCATTCTGCTTCCCAAACCAGCACGGGACCTATCAACAGCGAAAGGATGAAGACCGATCTCCCTTCTCTCCTGTCTAAGCAAAGGACTGGAGCGACTAGTAGCTAAGAGAATGGCTTGGTTAGTAATCACACATCAAGTTGTGCCTCAGCAGCTTTTCGGTGCTCTCCCGGGACGCTCAGCGGTCGACCTTGTCTCATGTGTCATACACGACGCAGAAGCTGCAATGCGAATCAATAAGGTCATAGCAATGGTAACTCTGCAGCAGAGATAATCACCGACATGCAAACAGGCAGGAAAATACTGAACTTCAGTGAATCACCCTCAACTTTCCACCGCAACCTGAACAGGGCCCAAAATAGCGTCGCTATTCAGCTAAGAAGCGAGCATATCGGGCTCAACTCTTACCTGCACCGAAGAAATGTCCCTGGAGTGGAAAACCCCAGATTTCAGTGTGGATATCCAACCCAAAAAGCCAAGCAAATAGTTATAGCGTGTCCTAAGTGGGCGAGAGGAAGGGGAAAAGTTCTTCGACTAGCAAAAAACAGATTCTTTGAAGCAATGATGAATAGCCCAGAAGACATGGCTAGAATCACACAGTAGATATTGACCCACGGTTCGATAGAACAGTTCCGACTTTCAAGAGAAGTCGAGGCAGCAGTAAAGGAAATGATGAGGTGAGTAGGAAAGGTATATGACGGAATCCACACTGGCTGAAAAGTGTAAATTGCACTTCCTGAAGGTAAACCACACCACTCAATAGTCATAAGACAGGCATGATCAGGGGGGTTTTACCAAATCGGTTTCCTCCTATGTAAGTAATAAAGATAAAGTTACCTGCATGGACCCATAGGGTGCCTGTCCGGGTTATTTGAAATCAAATCAAATAATATGTGACAGCCGCAGATGAAAACCCAGCCCGAAACCACCAGACATCGAATAACGCCAACTCAATCTCATAATTCATTCTATAAAGTTATCAGCACCATATCTGTTTGCACCTAGGACTGCTTTCATCCTGGCGCCCACTACAAGAGCCTTACACTCAAACAAAAAATCATCCTTAATAAATCATCGAAAGTCGAAGCAAAAATCTCCCTTAATTGCCAAGCTTCCGTCTGCTCAAATTCGATCCTCGCGCTCTGCGCGTCCGGATAGGGCCCCCTCTAAAATGGAAGGCCTTATTCAAGATCCCGTAATAACACTAAATCACTGTGTAAACTGAGATCTTCCCGATCTCAGCCAGCAAACTAGCATAGATGTCGACACTCTAGAATATGACGATGCGCCTGAAGATGACCCATCCCCCGAACTAGGACCTGTAGGCCCCATTCAAGAAGCGCTTACCAATAGCATTAGCTCAGTTTCAACCCGAACGAAGGAAGCTGAGGCTCTGTTTAGAAAGGTCTCATCGGAAATCGACATTCACTGCAGCTCAGCCAGCCGCGGCACCCTGCCTGAAAGAGAGTATCTGGCTTTCAAAATCTTCTGCCAGGATCTTGCAAAAGTTGCAACTAGCCACTTTGACGCCTACACCTGTGATAAGCCAGCCCCTATCTCGCCTCCCAACGGCGTTATTCGCGATACTAATCCGCAAACACTCGCCAGTATTACACGTCAGGCTTCCGCCAAGCGGGCATTACGGGGCACTGTTATGCCCATAATATCTCGCCCTGGTGTGAAGACGCAACCCCAACCTAGCCGACAGGACGACCGTCTCTTTGTACGTATACCCGAGGGCGACAAAATCCGGGAACTTTCTGCCTACTCGATCCAGTCCCACCTGAAAACCTTGTTATAGAACGAAAGCTCAATACTAACCAACGTACAGCCAATCAAGACTGGCTTTGCTCTCTGTCCCAAAGATGGGGAAGCTGCGAAACTTAAAGAAAATTAGCGACAGTCAGCCTCTTCGGAGATGCCCCGGTTGAGAATGGAGAACCATGGATCTCTTATCGAATCGAAAATGTACCCCACACCTATTGTGCTGTTAAACTTATTAATGATGAATGGAAATACTGCCTAGAAGCTGTCTCGGCCAACGTCATGCACGAAGCCCTCTCCATAGCGGCTAGGGTTGCACCTATGGCCATCCAAGCCTCACGCAACAACGATTCAAATCCAACGTCTTCCTCAACAGCGTGGATTGCCCGCTTTCCTGAATCCCACCAGCGCCTCCCACGCACTCTTTTCTTTTTTGGCTGTCGCACACAGGCAAAGTCTCTCCTCAGACGCCGCACTACAGCTCAGTGCAAGTGCAACCGGTGCTGGCTCTGGCATAACACTCGCGTCTACGCTTCCGACCCCAAATATCGCCTCTGCGGCTCATCCAACCACTCCGAAAATCAGCACAGTAACATTTGCGCGACCTCTGGTGCTGGGCACACCTGCCCCAATCGCTGTATCGACTGCCATGGCCCACATCCTCCAAATGACAGTACCCGCAAACTAAGACCCAAGGCTTCAGTATCGCCCTTGGCCAAGACACAAGTCAGTTCAGTTCACAATGTTTGTGCTGCGGCACGCTTGCGTAAGCAGGCCGAAGCGGGCTGTGTCATGCACAAGACCAACCCCGCCCAGAAAATAACCGGCGGTAACACAACGACAAACATAGAACTAGCACTGGTAACCAGCATCTCAAATAATCTATACGAAGTTCTCGACTTAGAAAAGCCGCGCGATAAACAGATTGAAACCTCATGACTGACACAAGTAAACGTAAAGATAAAACAACGCCATTGAAAATCCTCTCTATAAACCTCGGAAGAGATGCTCCAGCACACGAAATTGCTTTGAACGAAGCTTACTCAAGCTCAGCAGATGTAGTTCTTATCCAGGAACCATACATCTATAGGGACCGCGCCAGGCGCATTACAAAACGCCACCCCTGCTTCGAAACCTTCTCTCCAATCGATGACTGGACATCTTCACGATCCAGGGTGATATCCTATGTGCGGAAAAACTCCCGTCTCCGCTCAGAGCAGGGTTACACTGCACTTTCTAGCGACCTGCTTCTTCTAAAAATTATGTCACCCCCAGGAAAATCGATACATGTCAACGTCTACAACGCTCCTGCAGGCTCTACCAGCGATTGTGTTCTAGATTCTCTTTACTCCATACCCCTGCCTTTCAAGGCTAATTTGCTCTTCTCTGGTGATTTCAACCTACACCATATCAGATGGCTGCCATCATGGTTGCGTAGCCCATCACCTGGCTCCGAAAAGTTCACAGAATAGTTAGACAAGAATAGCCTCTCTCTCTTCTCCCCTCCAGACATAGCAACACACAACCGTGGTAACGTGCTAGATTTAGTTTTTGGATCAGGCCCCTTAGTTCAAACGACGAAGCGCACCCTAGCCCCAAACCTAGACAAAACGTCAGACCATGCGACAACCTTCATCTTGGTTGACCGGGTAGACCGGAGAGGCCTCCTGTGACTTCCTTGCCTGACAGAAGAGAAATTTTACTCGGTAATTTACTCACAAACCTGGCCGAAGTGGGCGATATCCCCCTAGATGCCCCGATAGTTGTAACTCGCTCAATCTCGTTCCCTCAACTCTGTCAGGACGAAGTTTGGGAGTTAATCCTTAAAGCAGGAAACACGGCCCTCGGGGCTGACGAAATCCTGACAGCTATCCTCCGTATAGCTTGGCCCCTAATCGGAGAATGTGTCTATTCACTCTTCGACAGATGCCTCTCTCTCGGTCACCATCCAATCTGTTTTCGACAACCTGTATTAATTATGCTTTAGAAGCCAAACAAAGCAGACTTATCTTCTCCTCGCTCATACCGTCTGATAACACTTCTCTCCGTACTTGGAACAGGATTAGAGCGGCTAATTGCCAAACGCATAGCTTGGATCGCAGTGCACAATAAGATACTAACCACCCAGCAGTTTGGCGCTCTCCCGGGAAGTTCAGCCGTTGACCTTACCACCTGCCTTACTCATGATGTCGAAAGAGCTTTAAGCGAGGAACGTACCGCCAGCATGCTAACACTCGATGTTAAAGGTGCTTTTGATGCTGTCCTCCCAGGCCGACTTGTCCGCCGTATGCGGGAGCAAGGCTGGCCAGAGTTCCTTGTCAAATTGGTAGCCTCCTTTGCCACCAACCGCTCAGTACAAATTCGCCTCGACGGCGAGCTAGAAACTCTCCAGCCAGTCAACTGCGGTCTCCCTCAAGGCTCCCTGTGATAACCCGTCCCAGGATATAAGCAGGTCGAACCATCACGTGACTGTTGGAAATATCGCGAGACGAAGAGTCGCGATATTCAGGGAAGAAATTAAAAGTGATGAATTTAGAGAATGGAAGTTCAGATTAATTTCTAGAAGAGTGGAAGAAGTGCATTATAAATACACGATTCGCTACGACTCAGTCAAAGCCATAATCCTGTGGATTGTGGGGCCATCTAGGCGAACCAATCTCAAAATAACTCCTAGTTCCCCCATGCCTCAGCCACTTATAATACCCAGAATAACTTGAAACACCAAGTTATTACAACTCCCAGTCCAAGCAAGATATACTAGATCTTGTTGGGGTCCTACACGAAATGGAGATCAAGAAGTTCCGAAACATGTCATGTCTCCATTTCCAACAGTGACGACGTGTCTATGTTGATATCGTGGGTCTGTAATTAGGGCAACAAGATGTTGTCTGATTTCCCCAAATGGGAATAGTTTGTTTGTATATATGTGATAGCTACCCCTTTGTCTATGTTTCATTCCTTACCTTCAAATCTTATGCTTTCAAGATCCTATAATGAGCCTTTATCTTCAACGTGATAACTTTGGTGTCACACTCCCCCGTTTCTCCCATCCTTTTCATGTTCTACATATCCTCTTTTCAAAATGGGAAGCATCACCCAGAAGTTTGGGTATGCCGACGATATCGGGATTCTCGAGACACAATAATCGTTACACGAAAATTGCAGCTCTCTAACTAAAGCACTGAAAGATGCTCTGGATTGGAGGCTAGATGAAGGTACCACTTTTGACCCGGCCAAGGTAAAGCTTCAGCATTTCTCACGAAAACGTACTGATAAGAATCCGGTTAACACCCCTTCGGTCACGCACGGCGTTTTCTCTGTGTCAGAAAAGACAAACCGCCCCTATACTAGATGGCTTGGAGTGTATTTTGATAGAACACTCTCTTTCAAATGGCATGTCCGTTTTCTTGCGAACAAAGCCCTAGTAGTGGGCAACGCGCTCCGCAGCCTTGGCAATACTTTACGCGACGTCCCTCTCAAACTTCTACGTCAAGCAGTTACCGCCTGTGTACTACCCATCGCCTGTTACGGGGCCGAGACATGGTGGCCAGGCCTAACACATGCTATATCTCCGACTAGGACCGTCTCAATTTTAGTGAAGGGCCATCTCTCCTCCAAAAAGTTGTAAGAACTAGCGCTAGAGCCATTCTTCCCGTCTATCAGACAACACTAGCCGGCGCGCTATATAGAGAAGCGGGTCTCTCCCCTCCTGAAATTGCGTTGGATATAAAACTTCGCCAGGCATTCCTCCTTATACACCGCTTCGACCCACGGCACCCTCTCCGACGCCGGAACATTTGGGTCTTAAGCCAGCAAAGACGTGTCTCGCGCCTTTCAAGATGGGCCCTGTATCTCCCGCCCACAGAGTATCTTGATCCCCTGGTCAGCTCCCCTTGGCTAGCCAAGAAGAGCTGGTGTTCCAAGACCAGACGAGTTACCAGGGCCTCATGTTGCTTCCCTGAGAGCATTCCCTTACAAGATATGGTAATATATTTAGACGGGGGTCATCTAGAATCAGATTCCGGCCCTCGCGTCGAGGGCGGTAGTGCCATTCTCCAAGCAGGTCGCGTGATATTTCAGAAACGGATAGCTCTCAGTCCATCATTCGAGACCTTTGACGCGGAAGCTGCTGCCGTCTTAACTGCTTTAGAGACAGCTATTGACATCCCTTCTGTACGATTCGCAAATAATCTCTGGGTACTTCTAGATAACCTCGATGTTGCCCGACAGCTCCTTTCAATCCCCACCTGTTCCTCTCAAGAACTCTTCTCCAGATTCGCATCCAAAGCGCGAGAGTGGCCCCAACGCTCGCGCCTTCCCCGTGCCTTACCAGGTGGAGTCAAGATTCATTGGATCTTAGGACACTCCGGAATTACAGGTAACACCCTAGCTGATGAAGCCGCGAAAGAGGCTATGAATATGCCACCGCCCCACCTTCCCCGCTTACATTTGCCTCTGCAAAAACTTAGATCAGTAATTCGACAACAGCAGCCTATAAAGAATACTGGATACAAAACGCACTTAAGTCATACCAGGACCTGGAAATTGACTTCCGCGCGGGCTACCCCGCGGAGCTGTCACTACCTCGGCAACATGCCGCTCACATATATGCTGCGCGCTCCGGACATGGAGACTTCGCATCATATCATGCCCGCTTCGATTACGATTCCGCGCACAATACATGCGGCTGCAACGAACTCAAGTCGCCCCTACACTTCCTATACTGCAGTCTGAATAAAAACCGGCTTCTAAAACCACCCAGAGGCTACCCAAGCAAAGTCATCTTCCTTCTCGACACCCCCACTCGAGCCTCAAAACTCGCAAAATGGCTGAAAGAATCAAAATTCTTCACCAAAATCTGCCCTAGAATCCCTTCAGATTCGACACTCATCGACGGCTAACAGTAGCATAAAATGGACAAACAACTGTGGACTAACTTCATCTTATCTTATACCGATGGCGCAAAAACGGAGTTTTGGGGGCTGATTCACTCTTCTTTTCTTATTCTATCGCATAACGGGAGCATCACCTTCCCATGAGATTATCCCTTCTATAGTGTGACGGCTGGCTAGCCGATAATAATCCTGTAGCCTACGATGGCATTCGCAGGCTTTTCATAAAATACGCCATGCCTAATAATGGAGATGATCATGTTCTGCAAGGATCTCTGATTGTGCAAGGGGGCGATAATTAAGCCCACAATATAACTTGAAACAGAGCTACGCCTCAATGCTAAATATATTTATCGTCGCATTGTCAGTACATAGGTGTTTTACATGGAGAATGTCATAGGCTAGAGCCTAGCACTGCCAAGGCTGATGCCTGAGGATTCTGATGACGTAAACACCACGTCACAAGTATATTTATGTACTACTGGTGGCCCGCATAAATGTCGTTTTGCTTGAGGATATGCAAGTTCATATGCAGGTGAAAATTCTTTTTCCTTGGACAAAGCATAGAGAGGGGAAGGCGAGAAGGTCTGAAAATTCGCTGAGAGCCATTCCCCCCGACTTTGAGAGTAGTTTCCATATCACTTTCTTTCATTTTTGACGTCTACTAAATACGTTCTAATCGGCGGGTATCGTCTACCCCCCTCCTAACAGGAGGGGGGTAGACGATACCC
>JAKRRZ010000349.1:0-23093 GCA_022627015.2 Podosphaera aphanis | reverse complement strand
TCAGTAGATCTTAACAACCTGCATTTTACATTCACGATTTTTCGTACACGTAAGACATACAAAGTGACGGGTATCACTTCCGAAATAGGCTTAGCTAAAACAATTTTTATAGAATTTTGTATGGCGATACCCCTACCTATAATTGAAATTTACATTCACGACCCCAGAACGAGAGTATGGTGTCGGAACATGAAAATCAGCAACTTTCGGCTCTATAAACACCTAGTTTTTAAACCCAAATGAATTTTACCAGCACACTCTATAATTAAATTTCTTTTCATTAGTTGATAGATAAGTAAATATATAATACTTTTATGAATTGAATTTTATCTGAAAGGCACTGGTGTTAAGTTATTTTCGTTTAAAATTCTGATAATTTGTATGGAAGCCCAAGATTTGAAATATGCACTAGCCATCTGCGCTACACCGAATTGGCCAATCAGAATCGATACACATCACCTCCAGTTGCCCAAAAAAGGCATGTGATTCCGAACGGACCACGTATAGTTAGATACAGCGATATCTGTGTACGTGTAGCACGATATTTTATGGGGCTGTCCCTTAATATGCCTATGACGATATTTTCGCTTAAAAAGTTGGGTATGCACGGACGAAAACCATCGAAATATTTGAAACAAATTGTTGATTTTCAAGTTCCGAGTTCCGACACCATATTATATAATAGAATAAAAACGTGATCTTCGGTAGTAGGTCCGAGAACATCAGCAAGCTTGATTTTTCAGACGCGTCTTGAACGCTGCGGTAATTAAGTGGGGCCCAAGGTATTTGTGATCGCGCTGCGTCGTGTGTTCCGCGTGGATAACTTATTGTAACGACGGGAATCGACATGTCAGATAATCAACCACATGCATACACATAGCTTAAACATCTTGGATAGAGTAATGTTTGGATATAGATATGATGTTTCTCCACTGAGGGTAGAGCTTTGAATTTATCGATGCTTCCCCGGGAAATTCCAACCCGATCACTTGATTTGGCGTTGAGGTGGCCGAATTTTGACGCCATCTTTCTCAAAGGTGGGGAAAATCATATCACGATTGGAGTTAGGAGATCCTGTTTAAATACCGCCTCAATCTCGTTCCCATTCATCCACGCCAATGACATGATTAGTCCGGGTCAAGGATGTAATATCAAGTACATCCATTGGGATCGATTAATTGACTTATCGCAGCGGAATACACGCGTGTGATCGCGACTTACCTGCCAAACATACATAGACAACGAATTATCAGTTGATAGAGGGACAACTAGATAACAGAATCTGAAATCGATTGGAAATACGGAGACGTGTTATAAGAAAATTCAAGAGAAATATCTTGCCATGGAGCCTCACGAATTAGCTATTGCTGCCCTCAGCCAGGTTGCACGAAACGCGAGTCATCGTGAGCAGACGGAGGGCGGCAGCGACACGCCCAACGAAGGTTGCAATGCTACTGGCAATGCTTCTGCCAAGTGTGCAAAGAATGATAACTCAGAGTCTCAGACTGAAAGCTCACAGGCGGGACAGGAGAGCGTGCATACTCATACTCAGTCAACGCAAGGCCTGCCACTGTCAACAATTAACGTTACAGCGCCTGCAGCAGCTCCCATTAAACCTCCTTCATCTCGAGAGATGATCTCCTGTGGTGATCCGCTACAATTACCGCGTCCCACAGATATTCCAACTTCACTAGAATCATTTGAAGAAGTTGCAACCACAACTTTTACTGCCGGACAGAAGAGAACAGCGGACGGTCTGGTCAAATCTGAATCTGCTTCCCCAGTCTACCCCAACATTCGCCAACATTCTCGGAATGTAAGTTCTGTCAGCAACGCGTCAACAACAAGCAGCACGAAGATTGGAGAGGTGAGATCTATATCTTTCTCAATGTCAGCTACTAACTTCATATAAACAGCTTACATCAGAGCTCCGCACGCGTCTATCATACGCAATGATCAAGGTGAAAAAGGGATGGCAATCAAACACAATCGACGAGGTAGAGACTTTAGCTTCACAAAAGGGTTCCCCAACGTCTTCAGTGTCCACGCTACAGGGTCCTCAGAAAAACCTAACATCTCCTCGTGTTGCCATTGCAGTGGAACAAGGGAAAATAGGAAAAATTCGAGGAGGAACTGCAGACTTCGATCTTTATTGTCGATCGGAACAACCCTCTAAGACTTATGAGTCATTCTGGCGTGATCACTCTGTTACCGATGGCTCGGCTCAGCGTCCTTCTACACACAATGCAATTCGATCATCACCACCTTCCAGAGTCTTGGCACCGCCGGCAGATATCCAGTCTGCTTCATTTCAACGCCACTCAAATAGCTCAACTAAGTATACAAGAACGCCAGTAAGGCCCAGTCAAAGCTCCAATTTGCCGTGTTCTGGTACCATGCCTCAAACCCCACGTCGAGTTGAACATCATGAATTTAGTGTAATGAAACCTCCCCCAAAGACGACAGTGCAGGAGCAAGATGCTATTGAAACCTTACTTTTCATGAGCAGCCCAGGTAACGTAGGCGCTCCGATGGGACCAACGCTTCCGCCACCCAGGTCACAAATTTCACCGCAAGGTAGCCCTCTACGTACAGAATTATATCCTCAAGCAAGAGGGACACTTGGAAGACGACTTGGTACCGAAATTCTTCCAGGTAGAAGCGAGAAAAGTGGAGGCGAACACAGGATTCACAAACGGCCAAAACCAGTGCAGCAGGATGACGATAAAAACGCCTCAATCAATCGCCTCTTGGACGAAATGGGTGAATCCACAAGCGATGAAGAAGAGTTGGTTTTAAAGTATTCCACTCCTCCTCCTCCTCCTAAAATGACGGTAAGCAGGGTCTGAATGAATTACGTTGCCACTATAGGCATCAATACGTACATTCAACACCTTCCTCACTTGCGTTCTCAAACGTGTTTATCACCCCTTGCTAGTTGAAGTGTAGATGCCACTCAAGCTCAGAAGGAACAGCTTTTGACTTTTATCTCAAGTTATTAAAGTATTATAAAGCAGCGCAATATAAACGAACTTCGACCAGGCTTTTCGGGCTCGTTATGGTACATCGTCTTCCTGTGGTTAGAGAACGATGGAGGTAAACATAGAACATTACATACACGTCGCAGGAAAAGATATTGCTCGAATCTGTATAAAGCTTTGCAAGTTACCCGACGACCACCATATAGAGAAAGTCGCAAAAATCTCAAATTGAAAATCTACCCCTGTTGCCTCTAGTACATCACAGGTTTTCTCACAGAACGCTGAAGGCCTGTGTAGAGCGATAGGTTTGGCACGAGATTCTTGACGAACGGTTCCAAAGATCCGGAGTTCATACCTTCACATTTTATGCCTGGTATTGGCCCAGGCCAGCTGCTGCTACGGAAACACGTATACATATACATTAATTAGCTTGCAAAATGTCCAAATAAAACCGCCAGACTTGAGATTAATTAGGTAATAAAATAACTTGGCACCAATTTTCAGAAATGAACAATTCTAGCTTAATTTGCATCACTTCTGTGTCAGGCTTGTGTAGCCACATTGTGCTCATATCAGTCGCTCGAGGCGTAGCCATGAACTCGGGCTTCACCACGGTGCGTCGCGTGCGCCGCCACACCTGAGCTGAGTGAGCGGTAATTAGGGCGGGCACCGGACCGAGGATGTCGACTTCAGCTCCATGGACGTAGATAACACTATCCTGTGACACCGATCGGCTGACGCCGTTGCCATCACATGATGACGCGTTAATGTGAAGTAAGACGTGACCGAGTGGAAGGATGATCGGCGTGATGCGGGAGGGGTGGTACGCGATGAGCATGGTGGCGTTGTGCGGGCGAGGAACGAAGACCTGAACGCGTTTGGCGTCGTGACGGAGAAGTGACGTGGTGGGTGAATGGATGAATGAGTGAGTGGACGCATGTTCTGGCCGGGCCCCTTCGTACGCACGACGACCGGTTGATGATGGGACTCCTCACACCAATTTCCGTACGAGTGGCCTTACTTGGGATGACAGGATCATTTACATGCGTTTCTCAAGGGAATGGATGGATGGATGAACTGGTGCTTGCTTGCTCGGGCACGATGGATCTAGTATTAGATGAGTCAAAAAGTAGTGCGCGTCGTGCCTTCGATATCATGCATTATTATCGACACCAAGCTTTGTGTTTTAGTCCGGATCAATACCATTGGTGTCTCGTGGCTCCTAACTACGGCATTCTAGTGCGAGTAGAGCTTGAGACTAAGTGTAATAAGGATTTATTCATATCTCTGGCTTCCAAACTCCTCAGAATTTATATTCTATTATATGCTTACTAATATAATAATACACTAGCGAAGATCGACATGGTTACGTCATTTGTTCTCAACAATTGAATCCACCAAGCTGTCGACGAGGAATCAATGTGCACACGGTTCTGTGACCAACACGGACTCTTACACACGACATCAGCTCGGCTGGCAAAGTCGAACTCTTCACCTTCACGCGGTGCCTGCTGTAAACGCTCAGTGTGTTCGCACATCTAAGATAGCCAAGACGAGTCGCAATGTTTCCCTTCTGGATCCCCATTCATCCACGCGGATCTTGATCGGCTTCGTTTCATCATCACCATCCCCAGCACCCTTTCAACGAAGAACTCCCCCGACTGTCTCAGAGAGGTAGGACGAAGGGCTCTACGGATCAAAATCATCTAAGTGATGGCAACATCACTTATAATAAATAGGCTGTTGGTACAAGTGGTGAGGTGCTGGTTGGGCTTTCTAGGAGCGGTAGGTTTGACTCCTCCATGGCTTATTTTAGATGACTGCGGCTGCTCGTCAAAAATGACTACGGGAGGAATGGCTGGGGTTTCCCTCGGCCCGTGGCCCTCGGGTCATGATGAATACGTCCCTACCTCTTCGACCCGATGTAATTAGCTGGCTCAAACGTAGATATTGGGAAAAGTCGGGCACCGGATGGGCACTGCTGTAGCTTGGAGGATCATGTATTCTAGATATCCTTCATACGTCCTATATCCCTACGGGATAGTGGCCTGGCCCACAACAGACGATAAATAATACACACACACACACGCGACATCAGCTCCAACATGGCATGGTTAAGGTTTCTGCCATGACCAGAAACCGAAACGCCATAGTTTACATGAATTATATTTGTTGGCCGTAGATGCTGTGATAACAGATAGAGTAATTACTTGACACCATGAGGAATCTCTTCTTATTGCGATCGCTGAGATATGGAATGTGGAGGCGAATCCAAACTTCAACGATGATTTACAGTCCTACAATCCTACGTCAAGTACTCTGCTGATGCAGTGTCTTCCACAAGTCTCTTAGATTTGACATTCAACACTGTTCAGCCTCGACACGCCCAAAGTACCTACCTATAGCTTTCCCCAGCGTGAGACAAATCATCTCATGCTCCTGACTTTTCCCAGGAAGTTTCGTAAGTGCAATCACAAAGAATAGGAGATCGACGCCTGAGTTGATTGCGGGTCCTTACCCTTCGATCTTGAGTCGGATTTCGATAAATAATTGCCCAATCAAGTTAACGTATGAAAGGTTGCGAGGTCCTCAGGATGCCATTTAAATAGCTAACTTTTCGAACATATCATTCGCACGCGCACGCCTTCTCTGGATTTAAATAAACGCGGAAGATCCTATGTATTTTAACAAAAAAATGAACCAAAAAAATATGAATAATCACAGGAGAAAAATAAGGACTCTTAACCTCTACTTAAGGGTACCTACTGCTGTAGCTTGGGGTTTTGGGCGTTTGATGATTCCATAACTCACAATCAACGGTAGATCAGTTGAAGGCCAGCGCAGGTGGTGAAATGTTGATTCCATCCTCGCTCTCCGAGCTAAGATATTCTTCCTTCCTACATTCAAACTAGCTTTGAGTAACACAGGCGCGTTCTTTCAATACTCTTACCTCGCACTTCAAGGATCCGCTTTAGGCCATTGGGTGCGCCGTTCATCCCTACATATTCTGGTCATTCAGAGCTCGGTAAGTGTCGTTGCATTTCTTCTGCCTTCCATTCAGTTCCATGCTAAGCTTTAAAGCTAGCAGTACATCACTCGTCCATGTACTGATTTTTTGGTTTAGAGACGGGCTCATATGCCAAAAATGGAATGGATTTAGAAGTTGGTGATCTTTTATCCTTTCATTCTTGTATGCTGCAGCCACTGTAAACATGCATAGTATCTATTGGCGTCTGATGTTGTAAATAGTATCCTACGATGTATTGATCAGTCGAATTACTATTATTGTGTGGAAGCTTGGTGGAAGAAACAATAGGGATTATATTGTCTACCATTCAACGACGGCGTGTGTCAGACTTATTATACATGCACATCCAGTGTTACCCCTGAATATCACTTGACAACTAGTCCAAGTTAGGTATGTAATTTAGTTGCGCACTAACCGTTTCACAACACCTTTTATATTTTCTTCTGGAGACCTTTTCTTCCCGGCTAATATCTTGCTAAAGACTGATATAGTAGCTGGTTGACTACCTTAATCTTGTACCTTTTCGAGAAGTTACTCAAAATATTTTACCAAGCACTGCATCCTGAAAAGTCAAAATTTTAGGATGATAACTTACCTAGTCCAATCATTTCTATTGAGATAGAAAATCCTGTGGATAATCTGCCTCTTCAACGATAATACAACGATCTTTCAGGTTTTATGCTGACTTGGCTAATATTTTCCATTTAAGCTCGGGATAATTGAAGTTTTCGAACGGCAGTTTCAATCACTATTTCTTAGCCCTTTCTAATATGATATTTGATATCTTACGTTATGAACCATCGGTGGAACTGCTTCTGGGATCTTTTCCGGCTTTGTAATTGTAGGTCAGGAAGCTGTGTTCAAATTTTCACATAATTTCAGTCTTTTTTTACGAACTGTTTGATCATTTTTCGAGTCGCACATATTTTGTGTCGATTAATTCATCTGACTTGTGCTTCATCGGCCGAGATTCTGGAAATGAGCAAGTAGACCATTAGATCGGGTCAACTTTCCCAAATAAAAGGTTCCAAGATCTTTGACCATTCTGGGTCATGTTCTATTATCTGTGAGAATTTTTCGTTGTGATGGTCTAATAATAAAATAAATTCAAGAAGATTTGCGCCGGTGTCCAGAACTGTTAAGTATTAAATTCTTTGTAAATTGATTAGAAACTCTTCTTGTTTATTTCATCGAATTCCTGTCTGACTTGAATCTTTTGATCTCGCAATATATCTAGTGAAAATTTCTTTGGTAATATTGCTGGTCAGTGTTACATGTACTTGTAGTCTAGCAGAAGATTTTTGGTTAATAGTGTGTGTGAGTATGTACTATTTAACGTCTGACGTGGGCCAGGCCATTATCTCGTTGGAATATAGGACGTATGAAGGATATCTAGAATACATGATCCTCCAAGCTACAGCAGTGCCCATCCGGTGCCCGACTTTTCCCAATATCTACGTTTGAGCCAGCTAATTACATCGGGTCGAAGAGGTAGGGACGTATTCACCCTGACCCGAGGGCCACGGGCCGAGGGAAACCCCAGCCATTCCTCCCGTAGTCATTTTTGACGAGCAGCCGCAATCATCTAAAATAAGCCATGGAGGAGTCAAACCTACCGCTCCTAGAAAGCCCAACCAGCACCTCACCACTTGTACCAACAGCCTATTTATTATAAGTGATGTTGCCATCACTTAGATGATTTTGATCCGTAGAGCCCTTCGTCCTACCTCTCTGAGACAGTCGGGGGAGTTCTTCGTTGAAAGGGTGCTGGGGATGGTGATGATGAAACGAAGCCGATCAAGATCCGCGTGGATGAATGGGGATCCAGAAGGGAGAGACTACGACTCTTCTTGGCTATCTTAGATGTGCGAACACACTGAGCGTTTACAGCAGGCACCGCGTGAAGGTGAAGAGTTCGACTTTGCCAGCCTGCATGGTTAATAGTAGTAACGTACTTTATGAGTGAGCGGTTCAAACCACTGAGTGATTCATAAATTCTCGCATTGCTAAGCGATTCTTTTCAATAAACTCTTGAATTATTTTTTTGATTTTAAGGCTATTTAACAAGAAATATATCTACAAATAGTTTTTGGTCATTGTGCTTAGTGGTGCGAGAGCTTATTGGAAAAAACCGCATGACGATATTAAGATTTTTGAATCACTCAGTGGTGTGAGGTAGTGTCAAGAAAAATACTAAGCCAATCAGTGATGGCAAATGGTGCCATAGGGTCGGATGGTGCAGTGGTACACCATCCTGGCCGTTCTCCCAAGTAGACTCTGAGTAGCTTGGACACATGGCCCACTCGAGACAGGAGAAAGCTGGTTCGAATCCAGCAAGACCCGTTAACCACACTTACTCGCAGTGGTGTTTTTCTCATAGCTTGATGAAAGCATATTTAGATAACCACGGGGTTTTCCCGCCTTTCCCTGTGGTGGGTATTCACGGAAGAGGTTACATGTCGCAAGATGTTATTCTCGTAGTGGTATCTGCAAATGAAATCTGAGTATGAGTGTTCCAAAAAACGTCAAAATGAGTCATTCTACGAGAAACAATGAGAAACACACTTTCCGTAATCATCCGTGTCATAGCTTCAGGCTGCATACACAAGATTGTTTTTTTTTTTTTTTTTTTTTTTTTTTAAAAAGTACCATCTACCCCGTCCTAATTATTCCCAGTCCTCCAAAGGTTTAATGCCGGGGAAAGTCGTGAAGTGTACAAACACAATTTTTGATTTAGACAAAACTTATAAGTTTCAGCGGGCCAAGAATAGTGCTACCCTGGACCCGGCTCAATGTTTACGTGTTATAGGCCCTAACCTGTTGTGCATTATTCACGCATGATCCAGAGAAAGTCGACTCGTCCGAGACTTCATCCGATCTTTCTATCTTCCTACAGTCCACACCAGGGATAAGACGATACGTACGAGTAGAAAGAACGTTGAACTCGTGTATCACCACTGCAGTGAAGAGGCGAGTCGTTGGAAGTTAAAATTCAGAGACATTTGCAGCTATGGCACAAAGAAAGAAACCACGACAAAACTCCGGTAGAAGTCAGGAGATATGGGCGCGCGCGCCGAGATGAGCGTAATACTCTCACTCTTATCTCGACGACGACCGATATCCACCGCTTGTGCTCAAGTGAGTAACAAAAATGTGAACTCGTCTCGCGTCCTCCGGACGACTCGGCTGGCTACACCCATCATATTCCAGACTGAAGCATCTCGTCACTCTGTCTTCGCTGCGCTGCATCTATGTACCATTCACCCGTGGTATATTGTGTCGTGTAACACCATCTCCACCACCACATCCACGCCAACCCGGCACACGAAACGTCTGGATCACATGGACGAAAATAAATGCCAACAGATCATTTAGAGCGACAGGGAATGACTAAGAGCAATACATTCAGACGCGTGGAAGTCCACCGCACCTAGACGTTGCCATTGCAGCGGTGACTTTGGGATTGAAAGTACCCTTCCTCCAGCACACGCCACCAAGGCGCAATAGAGCCGATGGAGTCATTCGGTTCGAGGAGTATTCGCACGCCGAAGTACACCGAGCATCAGGATGGCGGACCGCGTCGGGTCAAGACGGCCCGATGTCGGGTTGATTATGAAAGAACACAGGTGCAATTTTAATTGGCTCATGGCGGTGGGGTGATACGTCAAAACATTATTAGCGTCACTCGTGGCATCTAATTTTACGCATTTCGCGCGATGATGTATGACCACGTGACTAACCCCCCTACCCGATTTGTCTTTTATTTTTCCACGCTTTTGATTAGATGAAGGCCCTGGGCTATTTTGTCGTGAACCTGGGACAATCTGACCAACGATCTGATGTATCAGGTCTGTGATGTCCGAGAATTTTACCCCGTACATTTTTTTATCCTGATGGGGGCTTTCATCCTTCACCCCTGAAATCTTTATACTTTTTTTGAACAACTGCGAGGAGAGAGACATGTAGGGCGGGTGAACAAAGTTGACCAGGTTGAACGAAATGATTCATTCGCTCTGCTGATTCTCCTCCTATTATTCTCGATCTCGTCATTCTGCACTGTTGAAACAACACTGGTCAAGAGGGAGTAATACAATTGGATTCACCTGATCAGATGGAACTCCCATTGCTTCAATTAAGCGACTTCAAGACATGATCTGAATGGAAGATTGTTTGGTCCGTCACGGTTTGGACCCTTTTCGCTTTTCACACCATCATGGATGGAGTCAGGGGTGACTCTCGCTCCAAAAGCAATTTTGATGCTCCGATTGAAATAAAGTCTGGGTTTGCCCCAACTTATCAACCCTGTTTTAATAATTATTCCTGTCTACTTTTGCAGATCTCGTTCCCGTTTTATAATATCTATTACATCGCGCTTTTTTCCAGTGCATTTTGTCGGTTCTGCTTTGTTCGTTTCCTTTTTCTGCACCTTAATTAATTGTATAAGGTTAACAACCATCCCTCACTCTACCATTTGATCTACATTTAATATCCCACCCCTCCTTCACTTGCTTTATTTACCACCTGGCGTGGACATTTAGCCCACCTAATTTCTTCCGACCAGCAACTACACCACAATGCGGTCCATAATCCAAATACAGACACTCATTCTCCTCGCTATTGCAACTCTTACAGATGCAGCTCCCTCAAAGATACAGAAACGCAGTTTTAAGGTCGAGCGGGTACCAAATCCTGCGTACCAAGGCCGAACACCTGGAGCTGGAACCCGAGCACTCATTAAAGCTCACCGGAAATTTCAGTTCGACTTACCCCAGGGTCTCCTTGACTCGATGATGAATGGCGGCGACAATGCCGGTGGTCAAGGTGCCAGCGCTGGCGCTGGTGCAGGAATAGGTGCTGTAGCAGCAGCTCTTGACACTCCTTCAAGAGCTGCGTCAACTGGTGGATCATCTGCCCGTGCAGCGTCGTCGACAGCATCAGCTGGATCAGCGAGGTCGTCTGGTACCTCAAAATCAGGCTCCAATAGTAACAACTCCACTGCAAAGGCCGGAGCTAGCCAAGGAGGTGGAGGTGGTGCAGCAACCGGAAAAGTTACCGCAACTCCTGTCAACGGTGACGTCGAATACCTTTCACCCATCAGCATTGGCGGGCAGATGATCGATATGGATTTCGACACAGGCTCTGCAGATTTATGGGTCTTCAGTAGTCAGCTTCCTGCAGCACAAATCGGTAATCACAAAGTTTACGACAAGACAAAGTCCCAAACATTTACTCCTAATGACGGTCAGACATTCAAAATTGCTTACGGTGATGGATCTGGTGCATCTGGAAATGTCGGTACCGATACAGTCAACATCGGAGGGGCAACAGTCACCAAGCAAGCCATTGAACTCGCCACACAAGTCTCGCAATCATTCACTGCCGACACTGGATCTAACGGACTCGTCGGCCTTGCCTTCTCAAAACTAAATACTGTAAAGCCAACTCAGCAAAAAACTTTCTTTGACAACATTGCGCCACAGTTAGCTGAACCAGTATTTACTGCTGATTTACGTCCGAATGCCGTCGGTGCCTATGAATTTGGTAACATTGATTCCTCCAAGTTTAACGGTTCATTGACTTGGTCTCCTGTCGATACTTCTAGCGGCTTCTGGCAATTCTCCACCAGCAAGTTTCAAGTCGGTGACGATGCTCCTGTTAACTCCCCTAACGGCAAGGCCATTGCTGACACTGGAACTACCCTCATGCTTACCAGTGCTGCTATTGTTAATGCCTACTATAGCAAGGTCCAGGGAGCCGTCAATGACCCACAAGTGGGCGGAGTTACCTTCCCTTGCAATTCTAACTTGCCCGACTTAAAGGTCGACGTCGGGGGAAACTATATGGCTACTGTTCGAGGATCTGACATCAACTTCGCACCAGTTGACAACGCTGGAACTAGTACGTTTCCTCTCTATCCATTGTGGTCTCAACTAACATGTTGCCTAGAATGTTTCGGTGGTGTCCAAGCGATCCAGTCTAACCTCCAGATTTACGGTGACATTATGTTCAAGTCACAATTCGTAGCTTTCAATGGCGGCAACAACACTCTGGGAATGGCTCCTCACCTGTAATCACGACGCGACTCTTTTCCTTACCCCTTTCCTTACCTCGTTCCTCCAATCTTTGAAATTTTATTTATCTACCAAGAGTCTCACCACGTGCTCAATGATTATGAGAGACGATGAAGAATTGGTTGGATATTATTGTGGTAGCCTCACTTGATCCGGTCACTACATACCGTGATCGCGGCAGCTTGCCGAGAAATGTTCGTCCCCATCAGAATTTGGGCTTAATATACTTCAGTTATAACTATAATAACTTTAATACAATTCGCTTTCGGGCCATTTCTCCCGATGAAAGACACAATTATTAACTTTTTCGGGACTGTGATGACTGTTCAAACATTTTTTACAACGTGAAGTGAAGTGGGCGTCCGCATCCTCCTGATTCTTTGACGCACGACTCAAAGGTATTCTTTCCTCTTTGCATTCCAGTGATCAAGCTGTATCACGTAAACTCAAATGACTGGTGCGGAAAGAAAAACTGAAAGAAATGCAATGCACCAGCATCACTACTCACATACTTTATATAAACGTTCACAGCACAGCATCGGGGCTCAATGTAACGGGGTTATAATCACCACCAACAAAGAATAGAATTCGTCTGAAGATACGCCCAACACACGTAAATGTAGCTGACCACGATCAATTTTCGGGACATACTGTACTCGAATCGCCGACTGAATGAAAACACCCTCGGTCTACAACCCAGATCCCGAGTCGGGTTCTTGACGGGTATAAGTGGATTAGCTACGGCGGAAGGGGAGGATCCACCGCAGGAAACAAAGATCCACGATGCACAGCCCACCCACAACACCTGTCCAGATGCCCACCACCCGCCAGGTCAACTCCCCTGATCCAAACCGTCTGTACGCTCCGATACCCAAGCCCATGCTGAGCATCGCAAGGGCAATGCCGTTGCCACGGTGAAATGGGCTGTTCGCATCGGCCTCGCAACGGGCCGTCGTCGAGTCGCGATTCGTCGGTTGCCCGGCGCGTTTCTCTTGGTCAGCGACGGCTGCCATCGTCTTGGCTTTCTCATAGTCCGCTTTCGCCCACGAATCTTCCAATTCGAATTCGAGCTCGATGCGATCCGCCTGCGTTTGGGTCTGCAGCGGCTGCGAGCCGAAGTCGGCGGGAACGGTGTGGACCTGGATCACCGAGGTTAGTGCGGCGTGGTTCCGGAGACGGGCACGTACGGAGTCGCTATCGACGTCCACGAGGGTGTTGGCCGTGATCGCTTCCGACCGCTCGATTTCAAGCGGGGCCGGGGCACATTTCTACACGCTGTTATTTGCTGTCTGGGACCGGACGATGTCACCCAACGTGGCGTCATCGGATGATTTCGCCGGCGTCTCGGGGGTCGTGTCTCGACGTACCTCGTCCAGGCTTTGGACGGGCCCTTTAGCTGCGACTGATGCGTATGACATACTCGTGACTCGGGAGGATGATTACTTCAGGGTGTTTTCTCAACTTAACAGCAAGTGAGAACTTTTTGATGCGGTTTGTCGATTCTGCTGAACCTCAGGGAAGGTGTGAAGGGAGTGCAACACCAAGTCGCGTAGATGTTTTGGTCTCGCTCGCCAAGCTATGTTCGCCTTCCTTCACTTCCGCCGGCAGCTGACAGAAGATGTGGCTCGGTAGATCTTAAATATTGGCGTCACACTCGTTTACTCTGATGAACTTCTTCAGTGTGTGGGGAGAGATGAATCAAGCGTTAGATTGAGATCATACTTTTGTTCATTCAGGTTACCTCTTTTGTCCTCGTCTATCATTTAAACATAGAAAGTATTTTACAGATTATGAAAATTTCTACAATTTTGAATTAGCATCATCATTAGACGCCTCGTGATTTATGGGCGAATTCGTTTGACTAGGACGAGACTGTGCAGTAGTGTCCGATGGCTGCGATATCTTTTCGGGATTTTCAATGCCTTGATTCACATCTTTGCTAGAGGGAGTTAATTCTACGTTTTCCACAGCTTCCGCGGTATCTTCCTCTCCTTCTAGCTCTGCGCCGTAGATGTCAGGATGTTTTCTGAAACAGGTTTGCATGGTCCTACGGTTAGTTAGTATGAGCACAATTTCTGTCACAAGTGGACCTACGAGAATCTGTCGATACACTCTACTCCTTTAGGCTCTTCTTTCGAATGTACAAAGCAACTGAAAGCTGCTTTGAATTCCTCACCACAAGGGCCATGCGCCATGCCTCCTAAGCACGGGCAATCCCAATTGATTTCACCCGTTTCGGGGTTAAAAGCAGCAGCTCGATCTTCGTCATCCGTGGCTGCTTCACCATCGTCATCCGGGATCTCTTGCGGCGGCTCGGTCGACGTCTCGCGAGTCTGCGATGCAGGTGCGTCGTCAGCCTTTCTCTTTCTCTTCTCTTCTATGATGGCATCGATGGTCGGCTGAGGCGATGCGTCGATCTGTGATGTTGATTCGGCACCATGGGGCACAGTTGCTGCGGTACGTGTAAGTCCGACGGGCTCACTCATCTCCCACGTATCCTACCTTGCAGTTCGCTGGCAAACCAAGCACTGGTATTATAATAGTACACCGCACCAATGGCGAGACCCCAGCGGAGAACCGTAGATTTCCATTTCCATGATTTTTTCGCGTGGGTCGCTGGCCTGAGAAATCTTCTCGAGGCGGTCCTTGGCAGGCGCGGCGGCGGAAAAATGCGTGGGGATGAGGCACGAAGGGCAGGTCTAAACATTATTCACGGCTTGGTGTTAGATCATTGACTTGATCGCCGGCAGTTTGTGGCCCTCAATTCTCTTGCGGCCAATTCGTGCCAGAGTGGATTCGAGCAGAAAGATGCACGGGTACAAGGGTACAGCTTTACCGGTGTCGGAGTAAATGCTAAGTCTTCCGTCTAACAATTGTTGGTTCTGGTTTGCAAGATTTACCGTGATGTCCACAATTATGAACCACGCTGTATTATGAACCGTCTAAACGTAATTTCAATTTCACTAACCGAAAGTAGTATTTTATCTGCATTTCTCTGCTCTGAATTGGCCGAGCCCTGGAAGTCACAACGGAATTTCTAAGTTGCGAAGAACCGACGCAAAACCTGTCACCAATTATGGAACAGCTTACTCATCCTCGGCTACGTCACGGGGCCACCACAAAGTTAATTGCGACACCGAAAATGTTCAAACTAATGTTCCCCAATTAAGAACCAGTTTGCTGAAGTGTACAAAATTCACAAGAACTTGAATTGGTCACATTTTGAGCTCGTTCTTCGAAATTTTTCTGTGTCGAGCGCAGAAAGGAGCCATTTAAGCTAGCGTCTTTCACAACTCCGGGTAGGAAAGGAACAAAGGTACGAGCTGGGAAATTCCTAAGGACAAAGGTTTGGTTAATCTCACGATGGATACGCCTGAAGAAAGTCTGAACCTAAAATATTAGTCTACGGTGATTGATTCTCTTGGTGTCGACGGCGAACCGCGACGCCTGGGTCGAAGAAATCATGCGGCTTGCTATCTGTATGAATTAAGGGTTGATTGATACCTGCGTAAGGATCTAGCCATCACCTCCGAGTCCTATCCATGAAGTATTTAACCAAGATATCGAAGTTGTGGTAGCTCATCTTACGGAAGTTGAATACATGGTGGCATCATCTCCGATATAGATCAGCGTTTGGCTGTACTCAGCCGCTCTCCACCACCAGTTAATTCAGAGTCCCCAAACACGTTTGAGAATATGATTGTTCATCATGTGCCTGGTCATTCTATGCGAACATCTACACCTTTTCCTAACGCTGCTCTCCATAGCCTTAGTAACCATAGAGCCCATCAATTATCCTTGCACAATCTCGAGCATATCTCGGCTGCAGCTGCGATACCATTTACTGATGACCGGCCGCTTTTGAGCTTGCTTACTAGAAGCTGAGGAACTCGGGACATCTACATTTTTCTTGATGGGATAAGAGCGGTGAGTGCATCGTCTCGGGGCTCCCCGAGACGCATGTTGTACATCAGAGCGCCGAACTGCCCACGTAGCATTAGACTTCGGCTGGGATCGTCCCAGTCAATGTTTATGAGCAAGAGGATAGAATTGACAGTATGGCTGAGGTCAGCGGCTACATTGAATTTTTTTTCCTGAGTCCCTCACACAGCCCAGCCGCAGATGTCGTGCCTCAAAGCACCTCTAGGCCCGAGAAGCCTGTCTTAATCTTACACTGCCGGCCCGATATGAATCCGGTTGCTCAGCATTCTAGCTCTGGCAAAATTGCCCTTGCATGAGTGAAAGTGGCGGCTCAAGAAAGAGTGTTGTACAGGTACAGGTACACCCAAGTCTGACTGTGGCACCCATTTGCCGTCTAATCACAAGCTGTATAGAAATATTTGATGGAAATGTTCGACACATAATCATACAGACATGTGACAGATATCCATGTGATCATGTGAGCTGTTTTCTCAGATGTCCTGAAGTCATGTAATCGTGGGGTAACAGTCGATATCGAACATGCCAAGGAGTTAATTATGCTACGAAACGTTAAATAGAGCAGACCATGTGCTGAGCCATTGCTCAGCCAAACGGACGCATAAACCTTAACTTTGTTGTAAAGCCAATTGCCTGTAGAGTTCAGCGACGCTTCTGAAATCGGGGTTTGAACAGACTTGCATCCAGATCCGTGTGGATTCAGGCATCGCAAGTACTCCAGATACAGTTGAGAACCGGGTTCACTGTACGAGGGCGAAGATGGTACGATGCTGGAATTCGGGCCGAACTTGTGGGCGAGAGCTTCATGCATATAGAGCTCTTTGACGTAGAAATAATGATGATTAGTCCCACGAATTTCCGCACGCATGTGAAAAGGATGATAAATTAACATGGCGGCGTCTAAGTTACAGATCTCTGTACGTACATGAACCTGCATGAATACTTTCCTCGTTAGCCTGACACGTCGAGATATGAGTACATCTAGATAGACGTCGATTACATGTAGGCAGATAATAGCGCGTACATGTAATTATATCGTATTGTATCACTGAGTACTTAACAGGACATTGGCAGTCTCTCATCCAGACGGAAAATAGTACAAGTAACTGGCTGCCGTATCTTTACTTCCAGCCGGATCACTCACAATATAATTACTATTTAAATGGTGCAAGTAGCAGTTACTCAAAGGTCAGCTCCATTGTGATATATGTACTTTCCACTCGTCATTATCCTAACATTCTGTGTAGATCATCTGGCAATCTTGTCACTTAGATCAATTTTGCGTATTTGAAGTTCTTGCAATAATATCTATAAATTCATATCGTTGTTTCTGCCACACATTATGACGTCGTGGGAGCCGCTCTGTCTATTTTCGAACGATATTTCCCACAAATTTGCTCTCATTGTCCTCAATCAAAAACTCGAGCTGCCTATATCAGTTTATCGGAAGCTTTGGTCAAATGCGGTTTACAAAGTTGCCGCTGATGGTGGAGCAAACTGTTTATATGCGTACAACCAAGTCAATCACTCAAGCGACTTGAGCATTGATTCCATAATTGGAGATTTGGACTCCTTGCGACCCGAAATAAAAGCATACTGGGGAACACGAGGGGTTCCCGCCATTCGCAACTCGGATCAGGACTCGACGGATTTCATGAAGGCTGCTCGGCACATTCGGAACACTCAAAATCACCATCCGGTGGATATTGTAGTACTTGGCGGACTCGGTGGACGAATTGACCATGGTATAAGTGTGTTGCACCACCTTTTTGCCCTCCAGAAAGAACCGTCATATGCGACTGGTAGATTATTTCTGCTTTCCAGCTGCTCCATCAGCTTTATCCTGCAGGCGGGACGTCACACGATCAAGGCAAGAGACGTCGTTGACGGTATCGCGCTGGGAGAAAATGTTGGAATCCTCCCGGTCAAAGAGGCTTCTACTATTTCAACCAACGGGCTGGAGTGGGACGTTCGCGGCTGGCCAACGGAAATTGGTGGGAATGTGAGTACGAGTAATCATGTCAAAAACGAGACAGTCATCATTCACACAACTAAAGACGTCATGTTTACCATTGATCTGGATTTCAAGAATCGAATGGGTTATGAGAATGGAGTGATTTAGCCCTCTCCATTTCGGTCATGTAATTTCTGTCATGGCGCGGGAAGTTAGTTCCCTTGACCATAGCGCTTTCCCTAAAGAAGTCACATTCCGTACGGCGTCGTTGAGCTCGTCATAGATAAAGGCAGCACTAGATAGATCATTGACTTAAGTTCATATCCACCGTGACATTCAGTGTAAACATTATCATGACACTTCCATGTCGAAAGGTGGTTTCCCTCGTCTTTCGTGCAAAGGCTCACTGTGCGTATTCAGCCAGTCATAAATGCACAGGTCAGTCGTTTGGGACGTCTTCCTCACAACTTCAACATCAGTTATCACGGACAGCGGATGTCTGAAATCATTTGAATCTCGCACTTGAACAAGATTTTGGGCTGACCACAATTAAACTCATGGTAAGAAAAATCCATACAGGATTTAGTTCAGGAATAGCTTTTCTGCAATGCTTATATACCTAGAATACTCTATTTAATACTGCACTCAAGCAGTCCTCGTCTCTCAAACGCGACCTGTCTTCAATTTCATCAGGACAATATCTCACACCACCTACCTTGGGCCAAATATCAGCGTCTTTAACTACCTTCTCTCGAACTCTCGACTCATTCTATGAATCTGCCAAGTCTGAACTCAACCCCTCGAAAAAGGCCAAGGCAGAAGAACGTCTCGAAAACTTTCGTGCAGAGTTAGCTTCATTCCGCACCCAGTTCAATGAGCTGAAGCTTCACAACGACGAACGACAGTTTGCTGCCAATAAGACGGAGCTAATCGGACGAAGACCCCACAACGTCACTTCAGCGACCAGCAATCCTTACTCAAATGTAGCGCTTTCAGCTGGCTCAAGTCACCATTCCCCTTGGGCTCCAAAAGAAACCCCCGGCTCATTAAGCATGGGTAGTGGAGATTCGACGCGGGAAACACATGCGTTACGAGAGCAGACTTTCTTCGCTAATACTCACACCGCTCTTGATGAGTACCTCGCTCGCGGACAAGCTGTGCTCGGAGACTTAGGCCAACAGAGAGAAGTCTTGAAAGGAACGCAAAAAAGACTGTTTAATGTGGCCAATACATTAGGCGTCAGCGGCGACACGATCCGTATGATTCAAAGAAGGGCAACTCAAGACAAATACATCTTCTACGCGGGGGTTATAATATTCTTCGGGTTTTGTTGGCTTGTACTACATTTTCTGCGGTGAGAAGGGAACTTGCGTAACTCTGCCGGTAAATGCATTGTCTGCCCTGTATGATAAAAGCGTGGAGTCTGGCGTTTTACGAGACTATACCCCAATATGTATGCAAGTAAGCCCCATTTTAATGCTTATCATATCATTACTTTCCAACTCAAAGAACTAGCTCTTCGTTATACTAACAAGCATCCTCTAAAACTAGATTTCCCTCAGTAGCTTCTTTCGATTCAATCTTCATCCATTCTACTCTATCCGAACCTACAAATCAGATGAGAACCCGCGCAGCTCACTTAGTCTCGTTGCACCGCCTCAGACCTATTTGTGTGAGCTATTACTTTCATTCTTTTGTATACAGCCGCCTGAACCTATCATAATAGTGATAACGTAACCTATGTGCGAACCGGACATGAAAATTATATTTCTACTTAGACCATTTCCTATGAGCCACTCAATTATTAAAATTAAGGTTTGACTTGCTGATTCTATTCTGCATATCTTCCAATTCGGTACCACATTTACCTCGGGAATTTTACGGTTATATGACTGTTGATGTGCCCTTTTCTCCTTGACCATTCCTCTGCCTCTTGCACGAGACCTAGAATTTTTTTGATTTTACACTTACGCTAAAATTTTATTCTCTTGTCCGAGGGTTTTTTTCTTTTGATTCTCAAGTACCTCTCTGTTAGTCTCTTTCCGAAGAATGGACATCTCTACATCTTGAGATTCGAGAAAATGAAGTCGGTATTTGCATTTGAAAACTGTACCTAAAACGTGTCAAACTATTCCAACTGACGTGGATAGCATTCTTTAATGAAAGAAAATCGACTTCAGAACCTGGAGAGCCATTTGTGACCTGTGTAATTGGGTTTGGGAGATGGCGGAGCCTCGAGCGACGCGACTTGGACTCGTCCGTCCAAGTACTTTTTGTCTTCAGAGCCATGTTCTCAACAGGACGGGCATCACAGGATTCCTAGTTGCCTTTAGACGAGTGATCCACTCAATTAGAGTTGCCTCTGCGGCCCTCGATAAGTTCAGGAGTGATGGGTTGGCATTAGATCGCGACTGATACTCTGCTAGCCAATTATTGGGTTGACCATGCTACTTGACGTGGAAGCAGCACTTTTATTTGGATTAAATTCATTCATTTGTAGTAGTTCCACGATCTTCTGTAGATTCTTATCAAGTTGAATATTTTTCAAGTGTTCATACAGCCTCTTTCGAAACTTATCGAGGGAAGATGAATGTTGGTGTCCGGGGTTGCCCATACGTTCGCTACGTTACTCAGTCATCGTGAGGCTGGCGCTTTCCTCAGCTAGCCACATCTATAACTTCGTTTGAGTAAAACACAACAGTTACGACCTTTTTTCAGGCTCAGGCTCAGATTCGATGTGATTTAAGTTTCATATCTTCTTCTTCTTCTTCTTCACACAACAAAACTTCAGGCGATATAAACGCTCTTCTGTAGGGGTGGGTGTGAGCGTTAAAGTTAAGGAATCCCAATTCAAAACCATCAAATCTTGACTTCATTTACAGATAACTCAACAAGTACATGTAAATACGATTATTTTTTTACAATAAATAGACGCCTGGCTTGTCTAGTATCGCAGGTGAAAATATTGATTTATTTCTATGTCGTTGAATGATTTGGTAGCGGGTTGTTCTTCATCCACTGATAAATATTGGATGGATATGGTTCCTTGAGAAGTGACAGTCACCAAATACTAAACCAACTAGGCTTCTAACTTAAAGTTTTAAATGCTTTTTTTGCCATCCAAAGCTATAATGGTCGTCTCTTCTAATTGCACCTTTTGAGTGATTGTTCAAGGAGAATTTTCGTAGTCCTTGGGCTTTTTACGTATCGCTTTCTGCTAAATAAAGATTAATCAGTGGGTGAAAAACAACCCGCTACCAAATCATTCAACGACATGGAAATAAAACATTTTTTTCACCTGCGATACTAGACAAGCCAGGCGTCTATTTAATGTAAAAAAAGAAGAAGATTTGAAAAAAGGTTGTGGTTGTTGTGTTTTATTCAGATGAACTTGTACTTCGGAAGTTCAATTGGAAAACTTACGCACCCAGCTACGGATATAATTGAGAAAGAAAAATCCTCGCTTCAGGGCTCCTATCCCTATGTGAGAGGCCTATTCTCGAATAACTCAGAGTGAAGGTTCAATAAAATTAATTAAGAAGTGCGTGAAGTCTATCGGCGCAATCCAGCAACTCTTTATAAATCTACAACCCGATTCTACGGGTCGGATGGTGGTGTGGTACACCGTCCGGGCCATTCTCCCAAGTAGAGTCTGGGCAGCTTGGACACATGCCCCACTCGAGACAGGAGAAAGCTGATTCGAATCCAGTAAGACCCGTTAACCACACTCTCTCGCGGTGGTGGTTTTCTCATAGCTTGATGAAAGCATATTCAGATAACCATGGGGTTTTCCCGCTTTTCCCTGTGGTGGGTATTCACGGAAGAGTTTACATGTCGCAAGACGTTATCCTCGTAGTGGTATCTGCAAATGAAATCTGAGTATGAGTGTTCCAAAACGTCAGAATGAGTCATTCTATGAGAAACACACCTTCCGTAATCATACGTGTCATAGCTTCAGACTGCATACACAAGAATGATTTAAAAAAAAACCCCCCCGATTCTACAAGTTTCCTCAAGTTTTCCACAATTTTCCAGAACTTGCCTGACCCAAGGGTAGCTCGACGTCTCTAGAAGAATCCTTAACACCAAACACCAAGCACCATCTCATCAGACGCACATCGTTATCTCGCTAAGGCCCGTATGTCATTGACTCGCTAAATAATTCAAGGGCTCTTAAGCGAGAGTGGAGAAAACTGCAAGGGCCAGGGCCCGAGTTCCTACAAGGGTTCTAACCCTCACACCCTACTATGCTGCTAGGGTAAGAAGGGCACAGTGGGGACAGATCTCGCTTCAGGGGGTAACCCCTACTAGTGGGTGTACTAAACAGGGGGCTGATACTGCTGCCTGATAATTCAGAGTGTCTATGATTCCCAAACGATAACCTCCACAGAGCTCATCTCAATATCGACTTCTGACAACCATCATTATCACATTTTCATTAATTTTGTTCTTGAAAACTCCATACTTATTTCGCCTATCATACACAGATTTTTTGTCAGTAAAGTTAGAGGTATATTGAAATGCAGGCTGACGATTCAGTTGGCTGAGTTGTCTTTAAAATAGATGGATCAACCTCAAATACCCCCTTCCACGCCCTCATCCAAACGTTTAAGCAGAGATCAGTGCATAAAGGTGAATATTTAGGCAAGAGAATGATACAGAAATATTAAATAGCTTAGATTAAAGCGCTTCACGACGCTAGCATAAATCAATCAAAAATTGCAGCTCAACTCAACATTTCGCGAAAGCAAGTTGGTTACTCTCTTCGCCGCAGATCAGTGACGCCCAAGAAAGCTCGTGGTCGAAGTCCATCGCTTTCATCCGAAGATGTCGATAAGATTGAGGAATTTATCAAAGAATCTCCTGAAAACGACAAATGACCTACTTTGAACTTGCAAATAGACCGTTCAAGCACTTAGGCGTGAGTGAGAGAGTGATAAAGAGTGAACTTGAGTAAAGGGGTTTAAAGCGCTACACAGCGTTGAATAACCTGCTACATCTCCTGAGATTAGAAGGAAGCGAAGAGAATGGGCAGAAGCCCGCATCGATTGGACCCTTGAGCAGTGGATGTCCATCCTTTGGTCAGATGAAACTTGGGCAACAGATGGCCATCATTCGAG
>JAKRRZ010000348.1:0-23093 GCA_022627015.2 Podosphaera aphanis | reverse complement strand
AGCAGCAAAGGCCAATCACAGATTGGTTCACGTGATAAAATCTGTAACTCTGTAACCCAATAAACTTGATAACCCGATAGATTTTTCTTCATTACGCATTATAGCGTTAACCAGTTTTTACTGTACTTCTTTCAATTCTCCCGGGGGAGATCAACCGGAGAATATCGCCTTCAACACAACACGAAAGTCGCAGAGAGACGAATCCGAGTCGAAAACACCATCGGTATTTTAAAAAATCGATGGCAATCTCTCCGAGAACTGCGACTTCGGTTAGATAAAGACGGTGATATGCAACACATCTATAATTGGGTAGTTGCTTGTGCTACATTGCATAACCTTCTCTCTAGGACTGGCGATGAGTGGCATAATCTCTACCAAGCAGATCAGAATTATTTGCTTGAAAGAACGGCAGATATCGGTCCCGTGGAAAGAGCCCAGGCTAGAACGAAACCAATAGACTTCCGTCACAGCATTCGGAGTGACTCGCTTGCACATAATCTATAAAACTAAGTATGCCTGTTGACGGATCAGTTGATGTTGATTACAACAGAGCAAGTCCAAACGAATACAGTTAATTATCTAAATCTAGGGAAAGAAGGCGGAGAGCATTTCTACATAATAAATACATCGTTTGGATCTGCGTTTATCCGTACTCAGAGCTCTGTCCTTTCTCGTGACGAGTTCTCTGTGCCTTCCGTCAACTAAACCTCCCGAGTCCTCATCCGAGGTTTTATCTCGCTTAACTGTCGTATTCTGAAGTCATCTCGCTTATCGTATTACACAATACGGACTCGTATAGGATATCCATGCAGTACTGGCGCAGCCAGTATCCCTCAAGGGTTGAACCCGTAACAATGCCTACCGTTACAGTCTAATCAAATAATTCTCTTTTAAGTAGAATAAATGAGTTTTTGAGAGAAAAGTATCACTTTACGTGTAATCGTTGGGTAGCGACTGTACTAATATCAGTATTTGAAGTAGTATATGAGCGTTCTTAGGCTTGCGTCTCCAGTCAATTCGCTTTTTGATGCGGAACCTCAGCTTCAAATTATTCGTATTCACGTGTATTTTATTATCTTGCGACTTGTTCATGGTTGAAAATGTCAGTAGGTAGTGATGAAACAACGTAAATACTCGTATGAGAATTTATTAAAAAGGCTAAATTTATTTACAACACTATCAATCTAAGTTCCAAAGAGAGTGGTGACTACTTTGATAGCATCATCTATCGACTTCCCTTAAGAAGTTTTTCAAGCATCTCTTTCTTTTCTACCCTTCGTTTTTCCTCGAGTTCAGTCGTTTGGACAAACTTTTGTTGTTCCAAGCTCAACCTTTTTCGCGACCCTTTGGTCTTGCCGATGAACTAGGGGCAATCATTGGAGTTGTGCTCCCGAACGAAGACTGACTAGCAACTTGGGAAATAAGAGCGAATTCGTCGCCGTTATCCACTAAACCAGTAGCAGTATTTGCTAACTGTGGTAAAGCAACACTACGACACCGAAGTGAGCTCTCGTTATCAGCAGGAAGAACCAGTTTTCACCGGTCTGATTATTCATGTTAGACTCTTGCAGAGAATCATCTGGATTTGAGATCACCTCGATAGATGATTGCCCCACATGAGGGTCCTATGTGGGAAGCTTATCTTCAAACTTGTGAGCAAAATTCATTATCAGATTTAGGCAAATGCCCCGAACTTCAAAAGAGATCATCTCCTGCAAGGTGCCAACCGCCATACTGCAATATTCAGGAAAATTTCCCTAAATTTTATTGGCTTTACCTAATACTAGTTCCAAGAAATTATGTCAAGGGGGAGTAAGGTTTAGGTGATCCGCAGGCTCAACAGTCGTATTTGTGTCTTCAAAGATATCAGTTCTGTTAGCATGTATCTGGGACAGGTATTACTAAACGCACTTGCTCTTAAGTTCATACTTGTATCAAAACTGCCAAGGAGTTTGAATCTCTTTGCCCAAAAAGGGCGAGCATCCTGGCGTAACAAGGACACATCGATTCTAATTTTTATTCAATCGAATTCATGCTTTTTCGCCTGTTGATATATATAGCTCCAAATCCCGTTTCTTTGGATTTCTCACGGGCAGTTTCAAATCTTCTCTTGAAATATCTCATTCGCTCCTTCAGCTTGGAGCCTGTGAGTTTGGGTCAAGCTCCCTATTTTGCATTCGGATATTGTTTAGATGCTCTGCAAATTTGTTGAAAACTTTTGCTTTCGTTATGGGCAGATCTGTAGCTCTAGGGGTAGCCCCAGAGCCACATAGTTCCACAAACCTCCCAGGCAGCTCAGGGTAGTCAGGATACGTCTAAAATATACCATAGTGAAGTGAGCATTTGGTACATCATCTCTGTATGATGGCTCCTGGTCTGAATTATCCACCACTCTTCTGCGAAATGAGAGACGCATCCTTTGTCTACTTGAGCCACTAGGTAACGTATTGCTATTCGTTTATTCTTTAGCTCGAATTCTAATAAATGTTCATTTTTGACTCCCCAAGGATTTATTTAAGACATGTTAAATGACAATTCGAAAGAACGTTTGTTTGATCAGTCTAGAAGACTTTACACCGATTGTCTAAGATGAAATTGAGGCGTTTTTCCGCACACTGTATTTATAATATTTTGAGTTGGTGAGTTATCGAGATTAGGGGTTTTCAATTTCGGAATCTTGATCTGATCTGAATTATTTAATCTCTCGATTGAGTTGGTTTATGTGATGACCTGGAATTGTCGAAGCCTCGAGACGGTTCATCCTGTAAGGCGGTTCAACTAATTCTTGAAAGCTGCTATAATATCGTACCGAAAAGCATACCTCGGAATTTGATAGTAAATCAGTAATTTGTTTTCAAGTATTCAAGTACGAAAAGCGGATAGCAGTTATGTAACGCGCGTAGTTACGTAATCAAAGACACTTTTGAATTTGGGAATGGTGGGAGGTGGGAACGAAGTTGGTGGAGGGAGGAAAAGTGTGTATATGACCTGAGGCCACCAAGCCTGGGCCCCTATCCATGAGGGCTATGTAATGTAGCATGGATACACCCCTGAACCCCTGAACCCCTGAACCCCTGAATGACACCGCCGATTGCAGGAGAAAGAATACCCCTGTGGCCCTGTATGTGCAATTCCCGATCTTCAAATTCTTATACTCGAGCCTCAGATTTCTGGATTTACATAACTTTTGTAAAAACTATACATCACCTCTTTTTTTTTTTAAATCAATCTTGTGTATGCAGCCTGAGGCCATGACACGAATGATTACGGAAGGTGTGTTTCTCATAGAATGACTCATTTTGACGTTTTGGATCACTCATACTCAGATTTCATTTGCAGATAACACTTCGATAAGTGTGGCTAACGGTTCTTACTGGATTCGAACCAGCTTTCTCCTGTCTCGAATGGGGCATGAGTCCAAGCTGTCCAGAGTTTACTTGGGAGAACGGCCAGGACGGTGTACCACTGCACCATCCGACCCAGTGCATCGCCTCAAGGTTATGAACAAAAACCTTTCCTATCTTGCTCGACCTCATCCATTATCACCATTTGACATCATACTCATCAGCGCTGTCGTAATCATTACTTTCACTACTATCATTCTTTGCTTGAACTAAATATTTCTTTAGTGGAATTTAATTTTAGTTTACAAATCCTAGAAAGAAGACACTCTGAAGTATGAAGTACTATAAATTTTGTAACAATGTATTCACCGCAGACGCCTTCAAGACCATCACGTCGTCAATATCCACAGCGTTTATCACGAGATCAGCGAGTCCAAGTATCTCGACATCAAAGAAGTTATCAATCACTAAAACTAATTATTTGCAGGTGAGAGCTTTAGCGAATGAGGGCTACTCCAGAAGAAAAATTTCACAAAATCTCGCGATCATCTACAGACAAGTTTGCTACACCTTACAAAATGCTGATCTTTCTCCGGAAAATTCGACAGGTCGGCCCCCTGTTCTGAGCAAATCTCAAGTTGATGAGATAGGATCTTTTGTTTGTCTTCTCCTGAAAACTGACAAATGTCTTACCTTCAGCTCGCTAATTTTGTCTTTCGGCTCTTCGGCGTGAGTGAGAAGGTGATTCGACGGGAAATGAAGAGGAGAGGATACACTTGTCAGGTCGTCGCTGCAAAACCTCCTTTTTCCCCAGAAAATATGAGGAGGCGGTTTCAATTTGCTAGCAGTCATCTGCATTGGGAAAAAGACGATTGGATGAGAATCCTATGGACAGATTAAACTTGGTTGACCGGTGGTCATCATAGTAGATGTTGGGTTACAAGGAAGGTCAGTATTTTTTTTTGATTTCATATACCCGATCTGGCGCCTTTTAGCCCATGCAGGTGTCGACTTCAGTCAGATACAATGATGGTATAGTCGTGATGAACATCATGCCTCGGATATCATTTGCAAGAATCTTTTTTTTTTTTTAAATCATTCTTGTGTATGCAGCCTTAAGGCTATGACACGAATGACCCTGGTGCGGTACATGGAGCGATGTTTCAACATGACATATGGGGCACTCACACCGAACATCATTTGAAGACATAACTCGAAGTCAGGCGCCTTACAGCCCTTTCTACCCTCAACCGTATATGTCTGCCGTAGGAACGCATTTCAGCCACCCACGGCTATCCTGTGTGCCTTCAACATCGTCACATACATGACCAGGCGAGATATGTGATGTGAGGGTCTTGCTGGATTCGAACCAGCTTTCTCCTGTCTCAAGTGGGGCATGTGCCTTGGCTACCCAGTCTCTACTTGGGAGAATGGCCCGGACGGTGTACCACACCACCATCCGACCCATTTGCAAGAATCACTACGGTTGTGGCAGGCAGCTGTTTCTTCACCCCTACCGAACTAAACCATCCGTGAAACTTACTCAAGGGAAATCTCTCAAAAAACCTGGAGTTACCCAGACATGCCACCATCATCATCGTAGTTTCCCTCGGTAAGGTAAGGTCTACTGGAGTCGAACCAGCGATCTTCTGTCTCGAGTAGGGTAGATGTTCAGGCTACCCAAACCCTACTTGGAAGACCGGTCTGGACGGTATACCACTACACCATCCGACCCGAAGGTCAGTATTACTTGCAGTTATTCACAAAGTCGAAACAGTCATACTGAGTCTATCATCCAAGGTAGGCGAAGTCTACTATACTAAATTCATCGTTGAAAACATTCGGATGCGAATTGGGTGGATGTTTTGGGGCTCTTTTTATGGAAGAGAAAAAAAGGCCCTTGTTTGTTTTGGGAGAAGGAGTGGCACTCTATCACAGGAGCCTCCTACAGTGAGAGAATAGTACTTCTCATGCATGGGATGGTCTCCATGAGACAAGATTTGCAAGTGATGCAGGACAACGCTCCTTCTCACAAGGCGACACAAACGATGAGAGAGCTCAGTGAAAGAAAATCCACCCCTATTGAATGGCCACCATATTCACCAGACCTTAACCCAATTGAAAATGTTTGGAACATGATGAAGAATTATATTCACTTCAAGTATCCAGACTTGGGTGAAGGGAGACACCGATCACAGGATGAACTTAGAGATATCGTGAAGGAATCCTGGGACTGGGCGGTAGATGAGAATGACTTGGAAAGACTCATAGAGTCCATGCAACGCAAAATCAGGTCTGTGTATGAAGCTGGTGGTGGATTTACGAAGTACTCAGAGTCTTGTCCTAAATTTTATTTGTTGCATAAATCTTATTAATAGATTGTATAATTTTATTTACATTCCAAAATTAGAAGTTCACATTCAAAACGTCCTGTGATTTTTCCCATACAAAAAATTAAGGTTTAGTGCAGATCTTCGGTAAATCATGCCATAATAAGTCAGAAGATACGCTAATATCCCTGTAGAATCTACCATTTTAGCGTTGTTCACATTCAACACCATTCCTATACTGTAAGCGTAGTTTGAAAACTTTTAATTTTCAAACTTAAAAATATGGATTCTGCCAGGCTACTTTGTAGGGACTTGCAGAAAAAGCATTTATGCAGCTAGGAGAAAGTTTTGTATACTGCTGAGTGCTGATGGTCGGTTAGTATTCACAAGACTTTAAGTTTTTAGCGGGGGTCAGGTAGTTAGTTCATTTGACGCCCAACGCCACAGCTCTCCTCGCATAGCCGCGCCACAAATGAGGCATTTAACGCACAAGCAGTCAAAGTTCTGTAAATATCAGCCATCCATTAATATGCAAAAACATGCGGGACTTTTGCTCATATTTATTTTTTCTGCAATCCAGCCCGACAAATCAATCTTTCCAGATTTGAGATTTGAAGTTTTCAAACTAGGCTTGCGGGAGATAGTAATTGTCGGTTCCCGCTTAACTTCCGATTATTTCGCATTCGCTCATAGTCGGAGTTTTTGAGTGCAACGCCCCCACTTTCGCATCAGCAAATGAAAGCGTTGAAAATTCGAAAAAGTGGGGAAATTGCAATGATGAAAGTGGGGGCATTCCACTCAAATACTCCGACTATGAGCGAAAGCGAAATAATCGGAAGTTATGCGAGAACCGACAATTAATTTAAGAATTTTCTTGTGTCTCAAATGTGACCAATACCCAACCGGCCGGAGGTCGGCTATTGGAGGGCACGTGAGGTGGGAATTTCTATTCCTGGATCAAGTGTACCTAGTTTTAGCGCTATTTTTGACCCGCTTGTGCACAAGTTGCGACCTAATACGGTAAACATATCACGTGTAAATCTGCAGGCAGCATGGCCAATGAACCCAATATTTTCGCGGCCAAGTGAGACGAGTTAAATGGTCGAACGTGAGCCATGCATTCTTGGTTCCGAATGGCCGGTATTAACCAACAAAGTTTTAAACAAGATGGGGTGAATCAAGTATCAAGTATAGGGTTTCAGAGCAGACTTGATGGAACTGGGTAGAGACATACTTTGTGACAGTCCATTATAGACAGGGGTCTGAAGCCTGAGGAAAGGAAACGAGGAGAATATAAAAATAGATCAGGTATAAAGTGGTTGGGGACATCGTGCTGAGGACTGTTGTGACCAGACGTGTCGTTTTGATATCGCCAGTATAGTGCGATCGTTATATTATTATTTTAGGACCTAGAAAGTCCAGTCAATTATTCTTCGTGTCCGTTCAATTATTTATCTGGACGCACCATAGAAGGAATAATAGATCTCTCATGAACCCACTGCTGGCATTTAGGTCAACAAATGTAATGCATAACATCAATTCACTTGGAACGACGAGTGACCATGATTGATGTGTAAATGAGTGGAAATGGCCAATATTTGAAAATCCTTCGAGGATCTGAATAATAACTGTTGCTGACTTGTGCTGGTCTATCGTAGCCGATAATTTGAGGTAAGTGAAATTGGGTGCCAATGGCGATGGATTGGTTGATGAATCCCAACAGAATTTAATATTTTAATTTGTCCGATGTTAATCTGTCAATAACCTTTGTACATGTGATTAAATACCTTATCACCCTTCATTTAGAGAGCAGGATGCATCGTACTATGAGATATCACAGTGTGCTCTCTTGCCCTGAGAGGCATGTAAAGAGTGCTATGTGAATAAATACTATTTGGTGTCGTGGCTCTTGTAATTAATGGATAATTGGAACTTTGACAAGACTGAAGTTGATCATAATTTGACATTGGATCGCATGAGAATGGCGATACTAATCTGTAAACAAACAGATCATGTTAATGTAATGATGATCGAGCGTTTGAGTTCCGTTCGCTTAAAGTTTGTTGAGTAAAAGTCAATGATTGGGTCTGGCGGAATAGTCTCAAAGTTAATCAACCTGTGTCCATTCTCACTCCTTCCCGTCTTCCGTGAAACATGAAGAAGAGTCTGAATCTTCATTCTCTCTACCTTCATCTTCGTCGACTGGCAGCACTACGACTGATTATTCTGCCGCCGAGTATCTTTTACTTTCTCGCTTTCTCATGCATTTTTGTTCGGCATCATTATTATTTTTACTGCTGGGCAGAGGTCCAAGAACATTAATCATTGCACTTGTAAACAAGTCATTTGGTTCGGTTGGTATGCGAGAGAAAGCAGTTTTTGTTTTGTACAAAGGTATATTGCCATGATTAGAGGATACTATGTCCCCCAAGCATAGTTGTAAAAATTTAAATTTCAATCCCAAAACATGTATTTCTCAGGCTGGCTTGCAGAAAAAATAAAGATGGGTAAAATTCTTGTATGCTTTTGCCTATTAATGGGCGAATGTGGCTACAAAACTTAGACTGTTTGTGGAATTAATGCCTCACTGTAGCTACAGCGTTGGGCGTAAAATGGGCTCCCACAACAGAAATTTCAGAATAGGAGGCCCAGTCGACCCCTGCAGCGTTTAGCATTTGCATAAAGTCTTGTAAACGTCAACGGACCATCAGCAGTCAGTAGCATACATGACTTTCTCATAGCTGCATGGACGGTTCTCATGCAAGCCCCTGCAATAGACGCATCAAAGATCCATTTTTTAGGGTTTAAAATTTAACTTTTTACTATGCCCACTAATCGACTTCGAAAAACCTTAATAAGACGGAGCATTTTTGTGGGTAAAAAACGTTGATCAAAAATACAATATACCATGTAAAATTCAAGCGATAAAGCTCAAAAACGTCATATGTGATGCTAATATTTGAAACAGAATGTCGAGCAAGAGCCAAAAGAATCAACGAGCTGCCAATGTTTCATATCGTTGGCTGATTAGAAGACGAAAGATATCAATGGAATTCGTCAACTATCCCGCGCCAAAGTTGAATGTTGGAAAAATTCTTGTTCTTTCATTACCGGAATCGCTAGGTATCTATATTCAGAACATACATCGGCTTCTTTCAATGTAGAAGATGAAAGAGGCCCGAAGACGCTTTTCAACTCTTGGTCGACATCACATGATGTGGCTAAGCCCCGTATAGACCCATTTTTCTTGAGTCTTTTTGAAGTCTATTAGAGGGCATAGTACAACTATGCTTGGGGAACATAGTTGTACGTACCTCTGATACTGAGACGAGGTAAAATAGGGGTCTATGGAGGTACATGTAGTATCTCATGTACATGTAATACTTTGTGTAAGATAACAGGGGTAAGGATTGTTTGCTTCGTTTTTTTAATAAAGAAGATTTTGTGTGTCTGAGTTGGCACGCTACCGATCAATGCAAACAAGTGGTATGATTGGTTAATCTGTAATTTTTAAGCATTTGCACTCTTGGGCTTTCTGGGCTGCCGTATGTTTTTCAGCACATATAACAAACGCTCCGCCCACTTCTGGGCTAAGATTTTGAAAAACTGATCTGTCGCCTGCGAACATATTATCGCACAGACCCCTCCTACTCTCTCAACGTCAGAAATACTTCGAGATAACATTCTCTCTGCGTTGTACACATAACAGGTGTCTCGAACAACACTTATACACATAATCCAGGTCCAAATAGCTCAGTGATTCTCCATCCCTTGGAGTAGATATTATCGTCCTGAGTATCAGCAAATTTTTTTTACTGTTGCAGGTACATCGTCGTCTCGGCGCGATTCTCCGGGAGACATTCAATTGTTCATTTCCCACACGTTTGACAAATATTCCATTACAGCCTACCTCATAGATCCCAGCCTTCTCGCCTACTAGACACCCGGTCTTTTCATACAGTATTTTCACATCAAAGCTGTTCAGTTCACCTTCACTATGGAACAGATTCAAACTCATCCTTCTAATGCAGCGCAAGCCAAGACTTTCATCGCCCCGGGGTCTCTTTCATTTCCATGTGCTGCCGCTGATTTAACGCCACCTTCGACAGAAGCAGACAAATCTCATGCTCAACAGGTTGAGGGTACACAGCTTCTTGGAAGCTCTATTGCTAACGGGGTGATCCCCACTGCACCCTCCGCCACACCTGTTGCACCCCAAAACGCCAATGTTGGCGTCAGCGGTATTGTACCCACATTGCAGTATGTATAACCCTCAAGCCTCATCATGAATATGAGGCTTATCTTGCATGTAAAGAAACATCGTTGCCACGGTCAATCTCGATTGTCGATTGGACCTTAAGACGATTGCCCTACATGCTAGAAACGCCGAATACAATCCAAAGGTACAAGGCTTTTTACGAATAATTGGAATACATTTCCTTGCTAACATGAACAGCGTTTTGCGGCTGTGATCATGCGTATCCGCGAGCCCAAAACAACTGCCCTAATATTCGCGTCAGGAAAGATGGTCGTTACTGGTGCTAAATCGGAAGACGATTCAAAACTAGCATCAAGGAAATATGCACGTATCATTCAGAAGCTTGGATTTAACGCGAAATTCACCGACTTCAAGATTCAAAACATTGTAGGCTCTTGTGACATCAAGTTTCCTATTCGGTTAGAAGGTCTCGCATCTAGACATCACAATTTCAGTTCATATGAGCCAGAGTTATTTCCTGGGCTTATATACAGGATGATCAAGCCGAAGATAGTTCTCTTAATTTTCGTAAGCGGAAAAATTGTCCTCACTGGCGCGAAAGTCAGAGAAGAAATATATCAGGCCTTTGAGATGATCTACCCTGTGTTACAAGGTACGTTTCCACTACAAAGGGAATGTAAATTGCTAACAGTGTTAAAGATTTTAAGAAAGTATGACCAAGAAAATTGAAATTCCTTCTCGCTGCACAGATTGTCTGAGTAAGAAGGCTCACGATTATTGTGTACGCGTCAAAAAACTGTACAAGTATCTATTACGTTAACGAGTTTACGACCCACATACAAAAGTTTCTGATTCGGTAGCGAAAGCTGAAAGTTTTCAGCGTATGTTAAACATTTTAATCTCTGTTTGTTACCGCACTTGGCAGTAGTGCATTGGCGTTCATAAGGAGATAGGGGTAAATGCGAGATATATGTGATTTTTTATGCACGAGTATTAGCAAATTGAGATCAACCACCGATTTTGGTGCCCAGGCCTCTCGATAAATGATACATGTACTTTATTAATAGGGGTTTCAAACCTGGCCTTTTAACTTAAAAATTCGTTCAATCTCAAGTTATAGAAGTGTTGAATAAGGAAAACTTGAAATAAGATTATTAAAGAATCTGTAAAGTTATCTGACATGCCAATTCACCTTCCTTCATCTACAACTGGTGGCCCGCATAAATGTCGTTTTGCTTGAGGATATGCAAGTGCATATGCAGGTGAAAATTATTCTTCCTTGGTCAAAGCATAGAGAGAGGGGAAGGCGAGAAGGTCTGAAAATTCGCTGAGAGCCATTCCCCCCGACTTTGAGAGTAGTTTCCATATCACTTTCATTCATTTTTGACGTCTACTAAACACGTTTTAACTTAACGAAAATTGATTTTAGTAACTTGAACTTTGTCAAGTCATAATAACAAACTGCTCAGTTTCATATTTTCCACTCAAAAGTTGATTTTTTCGTCTACAGCGCCGTCCACAGTGAAATTAGATAGTATTAGGTGATGAATGAAAGTGAAGCGGAACTGATCTTAAAGTCGGGGGGAATGGCTTTCAGCGAAATTTCAGACCTTCTCGCCTTCCCCTCTTTCTGAGCTTTGACCCAAGGAAGAAGAATTTTCACCTGCATATGAACTTGCATATCCTCAAGCAAAACGACATTTATGCGGGCCACCAGTAGTACACACTATCTATCATGGAAATGGCTGCATGCACACCTCAATCTCTTTCTTGTATGTACTCAAGATCTACAAATTTCACTGCCATATCGGTAAGGCTGTCGATCAAAACTCATATTCTGCCAAAATATGCTTTTACCCCTGGATATTCATTTTTGAACCTGAATTAGGAAATTCACAGACGAAAATTTTTGATTGATCAAGATTATGGCTTAATTTTTCATTAATTGAATTATTTGTGAAAAAGAGTTTATGCTATCCAGCTAATCACATCGTAATAACATTTGTCACTCAGCATGAAGACGAAGGTATTTCGAAGGCTCACACGATGCTCCAGTCAAGATACAGCCTGAAGGAGAATCCTCTTTCACTACCACATATTAGTCTAATTGTGTCTAAATAAGAGAGTAAATTGTTGTTTGTTAAGCAGTTAACAGGAGTTGATTGGGACTCAAATCTATCCCGAATAAACACATCATACTCTGGGTTACTTCCGGGATTGAAAGGTGTGACAGTCCTCTGTGACTTGTGAATGGCTTATTGACCAAGCAAATTTAATTGTTGTGCGCGCCTACACAGTGGGTAATTATCTTCAAACCAGCATCAGCTACCTTAAGTAAACGAGGTTCACGGCAAATAAAATTATGGGAAGCCCTTACGGCATAGACCCGTGAGGTTGGTTCTGACTGCGCCAGAACCCTATTATTTCCGCGAGGCTGAATATCCATGAGGCCGGTATTTCTGTGGCTGTGATTCACGAGGCTGACACTCATGAGGCTACTCCTGTGGCAAGTACTTGTGGCTGGTATTCGGTGGCTGGTACTACATGTACAAACTTTCAAAGCTGGGCAGAAAGATTGTGCCATTTCATGTCACAATAGTCGAGGAAGAATATGTATATAAAGATAGGAAGATTTGACTGTAAATTCTTTCGGTAGATTTTAATAATTAACTGATTTTATATTTGGGCTTTTACTGGTGTTTAACACTATCAATTGATCCCGCGACAGAAGCTTTATTTTTTTCAGGTGATCCTTGGCCAGCATTCTTCCCTTCCTATAACAAAGAGCTTTCAAAGGTTCAAAATCATATAGATTCTCGTCTTGAGGTGGTGGAAGCGCTGGGTCATAGGTCTCTATTGTACATTCAGCTACTGCCAAACCTCGCTATAAGGATAGTGGGTCGACCCTAGTTTACGAGTTCCTATTGGTTACCTTCATCGGAGCCTCCAATCACAGGCCTTAATTTGGGGTTGACCCACTATCCTTATAGCAAGGTTTGACAGTACTGGAATCTGAATGTATATCATCGAGTCTCTCGGATTTAGAATGACACCGGAGAGAAACAAAGATCTTTAGGCTGCAATCGTGACAGACGTTATGGATTTTCACAAAAGAATTGTAGATTATTTATCAGGTAGTCAGGGCTTCATAGAAGTTCGGTAAGGAGTATCAAAACTCGTCTGAAGAATACCTGTGTGAAAAGGATGCGAACATGGTTCAGGTTAAATGACGGTGAAAAGCTGTAGTGAAATGCTATAGTGAAATAAAATCTAGGAGATGTCAGCAATAACGGGTACTTGTGACAGTTTTTATGATACGGTATGAATTTGGCTAAGATTTCTCTCGTACACGGAGAGATTTAACTACAAGATTCGAGGATGATCGATAAGCTCAGACCCCTATCTTTCGCCACCCCATCCTTCGCCACCCCTTCGAACTTCGTAGACAGATCTGATTTCGCACTTTTCTCCTCGCAAACTTCTCCAAAATGAAAAGCTCTGAAGTTGATATCCAATCTGCAATCCGAGCATTTAATGATGGTACTTTTACCACCCAAAAAGCTACTTCCTAGGCATACAATGTCCCTCGAAGTACTTTTAGGTCTCATTTGAATGGATCGAGGAGCTAGGCGATAGCACAACAATATCGCCTGAGATTAGGTTTTGATCAGGAGGAATTTCTTACTGAATGGATTCTTAATGAGGATGCTCGAGGAAGTCCGCCCAGCCATTCCAGAACACGTGAAATAGTGTGTGAAATTCTTTGGGCAAATGGGGACCATGAGCCACTCGGCAAAGACTGGATCTCCAACTTCCTTCGCCGCAATTTAAGGGTTCATTCAGTAATTGGAAGAAAGCTAGAGACTTGCAGGTCTAATGCAGCCAAGCCTGAAGACATAAAAGCCTTTCTAGATAAATTCAACCAGACTTGTAAAGACTTGAACATTAAGCACTCTGATATCTGGAATATGGAAGAGATCGGAATCGCGTTAGGGGGTTTTAATAATTCCAAAGTTATTGCTAGCTCTTGTAAGAAAAAAGCACATGTAAAAAGTCCTGAAAGCCGAGAATGGGTGTCAATAATTCAAGCTGTATCGGCCGAGTTGAAAATTGGGATGCCTCATTATTTTCAAGGGAAAGAACCTTCAAACTACTTGGTTTCCAAGCGAGTCGGTTCCGAATAGGTTCTACACCACTTCTGAAAATGGATGGAAATCAAAGGCAATTGGTAATGAATGGTTGAAGACTGCTTTTATTCCTGCCGCTTGTTCCAACGTTTGAACCAAACTTTTGGTCCTCGACAGTCACGGTAGCCATACCGACCTCGAATTCATGCAGCTGTGTAAAAAACATAAGATTCATCTTCTGTTCTTACCGGCACACTCTTCTCATATCCTCCAGCCTTTAGCTTTGGCCCCCTTTTCTGTTCTAAAGTCAAAATACCGAAATCAGATCTCGGACCTCTCTGCCCTAAATGATGCAGCACCGGTAAAGAAAGAAAGATTCATCAAGTTTTACCATGAAGCTAGGGAGGAAGGACTATCGGATAAGATCATTCGAGCTGGCTGGAAAGCGACTGGACTTGTTCCATTCAATCCTGAGCGGATACTACAGTCTTCTCAGGTTTTACAACAACCATGCACCCCAACAAAGGCGCGACAACCAATTTACGAGTGGGAATCGGAGCTGAAGACTCCCAGAAACTATTTGGATGTATACATAGCTCAGCAATCCGTCGAAAAAACGGAAAATATGTCTAAATTAAACCGAGCGCTTCTTCGCAAATGCGGCAAGGCACTTCAGGAAGCCAACACACGTGTAGCAGCGTCAGAATCATAAAGTAAAAGATTAAAATGTCAATTCGATGAGGCAGGCAAGAAAGACCGCCCAAGAAAAAGAATCCGACTGGATCAAAATCAGAGGTTTGCTGGGGTGAAAGACATAGTGGTCGCTCTTGGTCATGGGGCGGTTCAGATAGAAAACCAGGAGTCTTCAGAGTAATACTGTAATTGGCTGAACCCCTATAATTTTATGATTTCATATCTACTATCATCCCAATTCAATTTGTAAAATTTCAACGATGTGGTTGTAGTGATCATGATTCAAAAAATGTCTACGGAGTTTGAAGGGGTGGCGAAAGATAGGGGTCTGAGCTTAGTGAGTGTCTAATGTCAGTCATCCTTTGACTGGTGGACACGTGTCGTTGGAAATGTCGTGTATAATAATGCATTAACAATCCATGGTTTAAATATCAGGTTCATAACTTTGAATCTTGACCAATCAAGATTTTTCATCGATTATTTTCTTAATTTGGGGTCTAAAATGATGATCTGGGTGTATTTGTAGCCGCTTTTGAAAATTGCAGATCGTGAGTACACGAAGGAAATTGGGGTGTACGTGCAGCTACTCGCTATATATTAATTTAGAAGCAAACACATTGTACAAGTGGTTTCGCGGCATAGCAGATTCCAGCTCCTCAGACTGTACCTTCATAGCATTCCCGCATCCCGCCGCTGTACACGCCGGCTTTATAGCCGCCGATCACTCGTTCTCAGACGCTATTGAGGCCGATGCGGCAAGAAAATCTAGGTCTTTTGCGTCGTATGCAGCATTTTTGGCGGTTAATTTTTTGCATGACCCAAACGAATTTAGGTTAATCACAACTTTGTCTAAGCCGTTTTACTATCAGACTGACTTACAAGTAGGTGCAGGCACTCTGCGCATCACTTAGCTGTACCTTCGAAGACTTCCTTTTGGTAGCCTGTCCTCACTTAACCCTTTTTTTCAGTGTAGCTGTCGGGGTAACATAACGCCTTGGATCCGCTTTGGGTACCGCCCCGTACCGCCTACAAAGTCCGCAAAGTCGGGTTAACAAGTCTTGCCCGAAGCGCAGATCACGCTTCGTGCAGCTTATTTCGGGGGATAATAGCCGGGCCCGATAATAGCTTGAACAAGCCTAATTGGGTAGTTCTGTATCCTAGCGCGAAATCTTTTTTTTCGCTAGTTTATGTCCACGCTCCCTTTCGCACGTACCAATATTTGGCAACACCCTTTTCTGATCATCGATTTTCTGTCCTCGAGCGTCGAATGACGGAACCCGAACAAAATATTCCTGAATTACCTGAAATGCTTCCCCTCGGCGAAGTCTAAATCTTAAAGCATTCAACAGAGTGTCCTCATCTCTCACGTTCTGAAAGCATGAAGATCGAAATTTTCGTGATGCATTACTTATTCATCTCAACTGATCGATCAACTGATCAATCATTTCAAACTCTGATGATTGATGACCATGCAAGGCTCTATCGAACTCGTGAGGTGCGAAAAGAGACCTGGGAATTGAGCCTAGGGCATGGAGAACTTGCAAACAAATACCCCTGTACATCTTTAGCTCAGATGAATTATAAACAAAAATTTAACTAATTTTCTTAACAACCGTAAGTTTACAACCCGAAACTGGATCTCCAAAGGTGCAGTTTCGACATGTAAAGTTACAACTTTGAAGGACAGAGTCTTAAAAACCCGACCATGTGACCAAATTCTCCCGAGATCGTATTAGTTGATAAGCATCCGCAAGAGCTTTCCCCTTCCCTACCCCCTCCACCCGTAAATACCTCCGCCTTTCGAGGAGGAGAGGGGTCGTTGACAGATATGCTACTGTCAACAACCTCAGCCGCAGACACCAGGAACCGTGAGGCAACACTCATGTTTCAAAATATTGCAAGCGTCTTAGATGAGGCGATCTGTGAGAATGTTGCACTACCGCAACATCTAAATAAACCTTTTCGCGAATTCGTGGCCGACCTAAACGCAGTGACCCGGCGACACTTTGAAAGTCACGTCAGAGGCTCTCCTCGTCCTCCTAAACCGTACTCGTCCACTCAGGCGGCATCTACATTGGTCCAACCAACCGTCCGAGCGACTGGTAATAACCATACAATTTCCAGAGTACCACAATCAACCTCTTTTGCCAGCGTTGCTGCTGCTCCCGCTCCCGCTCCCGCTCCTGCACAAAACCAACGCAGTCGATCTCGGGCACCGCAAAGACAACCCGCATCGCGAACACCAGCTGTTCCACTGAAAGCTACCAATCCCTTCTTAAGGAAAGCCCAACCGGTTAAGGTCCGGGAAGATAACCGACTTCTTGTTAGAGTTGCTGAGGGCCACCCAGCACTACGCATGTCACCGTACGCAGTCATGCAGCAGATCAACAATTATCTTACCGAAAAGTTGGTCAGCTAGGTTCAACCTACCAAGACTGGTTTCGCGATTTGCCCGGCCTCGGCAGCTGCCCAGGAAAGTTTGAATAGTAAAATTGACGCAATCCAAGAGTTCCTGTCGTCGCAAGGACAGTGCATAGTGGAAAAGCCAGATAACCATACGGCCTTTCGTCTTTCCGGGGTTCCCCGATCATATGCCGGATACGATGGTTCAAATATTGTAATGGAAACGATTGATGCTGCTGTTGTTGCTGAGGCTTTGGCAGATCTAACAAAGGTCGCACCTATCAATGTCCTGGAATCCCGCGGCTCAAGCTACTCAGATTATAGCCCTACCAAAAGTTGGATAGTTCTCTATCCTAAGGGTTACAACCTATCTAGAAGTCTCCCGCTCTTCGGAGTCCGTGTTTCTGCGAAGCTTCTACCACAACGGACAAGAGTTCCCCAGTGCAGGAGATGCTTTGGCTGGCATAACGAACGATCATGCGCTCGATTCCCTCGTTGCAGAATCTGCTCTTCGACTCATCATGTCGAGAAAGGACACATCTCCTGCAACCCCGCAGTAACTCACGAATGCCCTCCGAAATGTGCGAACTGTCACGGACCTCATCCAGCGGACTCCTTGGAATGCTTATTTCGGCCTAGAAAGGATAACACCTTCCCCTCAAAGCAAGAAACAGCCCCAATCAGGCAAGCCGCTGCTGCTGCAAGGCTTCGTCTCAAGGCAACGCATTGCGGGATTTTGCAGATACAGTCAACGACTCCTACAGTTTCCCAAACCCCCTCCCCACAAATTCATAACATTGTCAATAGAACTCCAACTCTGCAGCCAGCAATTGGACTAGGGAGCTACGCAATTCTGGCAGAAAATTGCCATCAGAGCAACTCAGTAGAAATGAATGAGTAATACAAACCAAACGATTAGCATCCTCTCAGTGAACGTCGGCCGCTCATCAGCCGCCCAACAGATAGCTCTACAAACCGCTCACACTTCTCGCACCGATTTCCTGCTGATCCAAGAACCTTACATCTCCAAGAGTACCGAACGGAAGATCACGTGCAGACACCCCTCCTATGAATGCTACGCTCCAGTTGACGACTGGTCTACGCGTCCTCGAGTCCTAACGTACTCGAGAAAGAACAATAACCTTAATCACTATCAAGAACGTCCCGATATCGCAACAGAACAGGGACTAAGTGACATTTTATTTCTTTCCGTCAGAGCGCCCAATAATCCTCGTTTGCTCATAATTAACGTTTATAACGCCCCTCCTGGAGCCATTAACTCAGGCTCGGGTGTAACCTGCCTCCTTTCTTCTCCTAACATTCATCTCCCAGCAAATACAATTTTAGCAGGAGATTTCAACCTACACCACCCATCGTGGCATCCCTCTTATCATGGCTCACCCTCTCCACAATCGGAAGCCTTCAACCACTGGCTCGAATGTAGAGATCTTTCACTCATTTCAGAGATAGATGTGCCGACCCACAACTGTGGAAACGTCCTTGACCTCGTTTTTGGGTCTAGCCAACTAGTAGCAAGAGGCACCCTTGCATCAGTACAGCAGGACCTAGATGTGACATCAGACCATCTCCCGCTCTTAGTCACAGCGTATTGCGGACCACGTGGTAGTATGCCTAAGACCAGCATCCGTTTTGCCACTATCGATAAAGAAAAATTTCAGATATCCCTCCTCGCCCAGCTAGCCGATATTTCTCCCTTGTCTGACAAATCCTGCGCTAGCCTTGACCAGCGAGCTCAACAGATCATTGACATTCTCCATCACTCCTATACGGAATCCGCTAAACGATCTTTGCCCCATGGCAGAGGACAGCCCTTGTGGAACCAGAGCTGCCAGGAGGCGAGGAAGAAATACCGCGAGAAAATCCGGGAAGGCTCTGCTTCTCGAACCGACAGGAAAGAATTTCGAAAGGTCACTAGGAAGGCAAAGGTCTCCTTTTTCCAGAAGAAAATCGACGAAGCTGCTAACGGAAGAGATGTTTTTGAAATAGCAAAGTGGCATAAGTCAAAAGGTACCTTTCGCACTCCTCCTCTAAAAGACCCACTCAACCCTGAGGCTCTCCCGGCCGAATCCATCGAAGATAAAAGGAATGTACTAGCGCGTAATCTCTTGAGCAACCAGTCCGAGGTATAGGACATTCCTACGACAACCCCCACTGTAGCAACTACTTCCCTTCCCTTTCCTCCTCTGACTTCAGACGAAGTTTCTCAGTCCATCCTCGGGGCTGGAAACACTACACCCGGAATAGACGAGATTCCTACCGGGGTCCTCCGCCTGGCCTGGCCCCATATATCAGTCCTGGTACAAAGTCTCTATCAGGCATGCCTTGATATAGGCCACCATCCAAAATGCTTCCGCACCGCCATCGTAGCTATAATTGGAAAACCGAACAAAACAGATATGGCATCACCTCGATCATACAGACCCATTGCACTCCTCTCCGTACTTGGGAAAGGTCTTGAAAGGCTCGTAGCGAAAAGGATGTCATGGATAGCAATACAGTACTAGATACTCGCCCGCCAGCAATTTGGAGCACTGCCCAAACGTTCAAGTGTAGATTTAACCACCTATCTTACTCATGATGTTGAGACAGCTCTAGCTAGGGGGCTGACCGCTACCATGGCTACGCTCGATATTAAAGGGGCATTCGACGCTGTACTCCCGGGTCGGCTCGTCAGACGATTGAGAGAGCAAGGTTGGCCAGTGCAGCTCTGCAACTGGATAGCATCATTTGCTACAGAACGTAAAGTCTGCATACGCCTGGATGGTATAATCGGCGAACCTATCGCGCTTAACTGTGGGCTCCCCCAAGGCTCACCAGTCTCACCTATTCTTTTCATGCTCTATATTGCCCCCCCTATTCAGACTTCCTGCTCTGAAGAAAGCCTTTGGATACGCCGACGATGTCGCGGTTCTGGAAACTTCGTCTTCATTAGAAGGGAATTCTAGTAAGTTGGGACTTGCCATTAATCAGGCACTATCCTGGGGCTCAACAAAAGGCATCACATTTGATGCTCAAAAGTCCGGACTCCTACATTTTTCCCGCAAACACAAAGATAGGAATTTGCGACCACCTGTGCTAACAAACAGCTTCACTATCACAGAAGATCCTCAGATACCATACCTCAAATGGCTTGGAGTACATTTTGATAGAAAGCTTTCCTTCAAATTCCACGCACAGATACAAGCAGCAAAAGCCCTCAGAGTTGCAAATGCACTGCGCTGCCTAGGGAATACGGTCAGAGGGGCCCCGCCACGTCTTTCAAGACAGGCAGCTTTTGCGTGTGTCTTACCTATCGCCCACTTCGGAGCTGAAACTTGGTGGCCAGGCAAATCCCGAACCATTAGTGGAAGAGTAATCTGCAACAGGGTCGGCTCTCATCTTGGAAAGTTGGGGAAAGTTTACATTGCCACTGCAAGAGCAATTCTCCCAGTCTACCGGACAACTCCAATTGCAGCCCTACTAAGGGAGACGGGGCTTAATTCCGCGGAGGTTGCACTTGATGACATATCAAGGAGAGCCGCTATCCGTACTCGTAGACTAGACCCTCGTCACCCTCTATTCACGCGAGGACAGAAGTCACTCAATGGCATTGCTTTGACGCGATTTGCCCGCACATGCAGAAATATTCCTGCCTCCGAAAATAACAACCCCCTGCTCAACCCTCCATGGGAGACAGTAGAATCCAGGCAGAATTCTCTGGCCCGTATTTGCGGGCCTACGGGAACAAAGGAATTCCATGCAAATATGTTTCGAACCTTCCTCAGCACCCTCCCGAAAAGTGACATTCAGGTCTATTCGGACGGCTCAAAACTACCTGATGGCAACGCAGGCGGTGGATATGTTATATATCAATTCGGAATCCAAGTTTGCGCGAAATCTTTCCCTCTTGGAAAACATAAGGAGTCATATGATGCAGAAATACGTGCAGCACAACAAGGGATTCATGCAGCCGTAGCCCTTCCTTCAGCCCAATTTTCTAACAATTTGTGGATTTTTATAGATAATGAAGAAGTTGCTAGGAAGATGTTAACAAACACCCCCACCACCTCTTCTCAGCAAGCATTTCTAGAGGCTCTGGAAGCGCCAAAGATCTGGAAAACACGAGCACGACTTCCCCACACCTCTGAGGGCCAAATAAACGTACGTTGGGTGCCGAGTCACGCCGGTATCGAAGGCAATGAACTTGCAGATCTCGAAGCAAAGAAGGGAGCTGCAATACCCTTCTTGAACCCTCCTGAGTACTCTTCCTCCGCCCTGGGGAAGTGGAATGGGGAACAGATCAAGCTAGCTAGAGACAATTGGTGGCAAACATCACACCCGCCTACGTACACACAACTCGAGATCAGAAACGCGCCTAGTTTCCCCAAAGAACTCCTTCTAAGCTGCAAAGACTTGGGTCGGGTGGTCGCAGCCAGGACGGGCCATGGAGACTTCGCCGTATATCACATCCGCTTTAAACATGAAGATGCTGCACTGAACTGCCTCTGCGGATCGCTGAAAACCCCTACACACTTTTTCTTCTGCCGAATTCTCCGTCGCCGTGACGGCCGCCCTGCAGGGCCTATCAATACACTGATCCCACGTTTACTAGGCACGCCAGAGGGGGCCATAATCCTGAGTAAATGGCTGGACCAGTCTCGGTTTTTCGAGGAAATATGCCTCCGATGAGGTTAACCTTACTTTCTTTTTGTTTTGTCAAGATCGGGGGCTCTAGGAAGAGTGGAAGAGCGGGTGAGTGGGACCGACTGATCGCCGGTCAGGAGCTTGAGGAGGGCTCAAAATTTATGTTACGTTATGTAAAGTTTTCTTCTGCGCGCAGTTTCATACAACGCGGCACAGCAATGTAATTTAGACTGGGATAAAAGTCAGAAATTCTAGGGCTTCGGCCCTAGCGTCCTATGCCCTGGTCGGGATGGGTAGTCACATGGCAAGTTGACCAAGGGCTACCACTTAGACGATAAATAGAATCATCATCATCATCCGCAAGAGCGCGCAAGCGACCGCCAGAGCTTGCCTTACCGAGATGGGCGTACCACAGGTTGATAGCAGCTAGGACAGGACACGGCGATTTCGCCAACTATCATGAAAGATTCAAGCATGAGGATATTGATGGCAAGTGCGAATGTGGACGAGAAAGACGCCCATGGCACTTTGCAGAATGCCGACCAGCATTACAACGTTGGAGAAGTGAGAAACGGGAACCCCCTCCGAAGGCAAAGGAGATGCTGGCAGAAAATGGATGGGAGAAATTTCTCGAATTCGTGACTGTAACCAGATGTTATAGTGCACAAAATACTGACCGGGAGGCCTAGGTTCTTCTAGGGATATCTTTTATTTTTCCTTTGTTTAATCGTCAGGAAAATTAGGACAGGGCGCAGGGCGCACCCGTTCGGACAGAATATTTTGTTTATTTATTTATTTTCTTTCTATTTCTTATAGACTATCTGGCAAGTTAAGCCATTCATGTAGGTAGTAGTGAGTCCGTATGGATCACACACCCGTATCATGCCTCCTGGGCGTAGGGCGTAAGCCTGATACGACTAGAATTCAAATCAAATCAAATCATCCGCAAGAGCTTGTAAGCGAAAAGTCGCGTTGACGTGACTATGTACACACACGTATGGGTAAAGACCTCACCCTTGCTTGACTAGCTAGAATAGGTTAAAGTAATTTCTAGCTCATGCACTGTGTTATTTTTGTTCTCTAGAAATTAGCTAAGACATTAAAAAAAGGGGTTGGCTAAAATACACCCGGGTGCTAATAAGCTTAATAGAACTCACTTTTAGCGGCAGATCTCCTTCCCGATTAAGGCAAACAATTAATAAAAAAGTCTTAGGATGACCCTTCGCTGCATCTTACGCTAGCTCCTAACCAATAATTATCTGGAGTGGTAAGTAATGGATGCTTAATAAAATTTCTTTCACAACTACAGTATGATCTATGTACATGTAATCCT
>JAKRRZ010000347.1:0-23100 GCA_022627015.2 Podosphaera aphanis | reverse complement strand
TCATGGTTCTAACATAAGAATTATGTTATCGTAATGCATTTATGCGCATGTATAAATGTGTTAAATTTAGAACACTCATAATAATGAATTAACATTATGCATATGAAAAGTCTTTATTCTTACAAAAGTTCTACATAATAATTTATGACATGCACGAACTGAATTAATGAATTTCATAATATTATTTCTACCTAAAATCAGAAGTGATATTACTTTCGTACCGTACTTTTTCTCATACAGAAGTTTAAGGTTTAGCGGGGATCTTCTTGAAATCTAGCCGCCATGAGTTAGCGTACGCGCTAAAACCTCTGCTCGCCCCACACTTTTAGCGTAAGTGAGACTCACTACCCTACAGAGACTGTGGATCACGAGGGATCAGGTACTGGAGGTGGCTTTGTACTATGCCCTCCGAGCATAGTTGTAAAAAGTTAATTCTCAAACCCAAAACGATGTATTTCTCAGGCTGGCTTGCATAAAAAGTAAATATGGGTAAAAGTCTTGTAAGCGTCAACTACCATCAACAGCCAGTAATATACAAGACTTTATCATAGCTGCATGGACGGCTCTCATGCAAGCCCCTGCAATAGACGGACGCACCAAAGATCCATTTTTTTAGGGTTGAAAATTTGACTTTTTACAACTATACTTGGGGGACATAGTACACTCATGTGCATGTATTGTCGGAACACTCAGCCACAAAGCTTTGAATCTCTACATCCCAACAAGGTATGGATGAGGATCCTCGGATTAGGTGTGTCGGGAGCGAAGTTATGTCTAAATTGTTCAGCGTGTATAACGCAGCATAAACCCTACACACCACTAGTACATGTATTATTAATTTCGTTGTGTATGATTACTTTTGTCGGAATTTGGAAATGGGGCTTAGGAAGTAAAGGGTATGTATTTAACTATAAGCCACCTAGGAGTTTAGGAGAAAAAGTTACAGACCGTCTAAAGATTTGGCTATATAGAAGATATAGTCTGAATCCCAAGACACCCTATAGCTAACGTGATATCTTAACCTCACCGTCGACCGTAGAACCTCATGGATCTACGACCAGCATAAATTTTAATGGAAACAGATGAGAATCAGCTCTTGCGCCACCCAATCTCTGGTTTTGTACCTATTCATTTTTTTTTTGATTTCTTATCCCGATCTGGCGCCTTTTGGCCCACGCAGGTGTCGACTTCAGTCAGATACAATGATGATATAGTCGTGATGAACATCATGCCTCGGATATAATTTGCAAGAATCACTACGGTTGTGGCAGGCGGCTTTTTCTTCACCCCTACCGAACTATACCATCCGTGAAACTCACTCAAGGGAAACCTCTCAAAAACCCTTGAGTTATCAGACATGCCGCCATCATTATCGTATCTTCCCTCAGTAAGGTAAGGTCTGCTGGAGTCGAACCAGCGATCTTCTGTCTCGAGTGGAGTAGATGTTCAGGCTACCCAAACCCTACTTGAAAGACAGGCCTGGATGGTATACCATTACACCATCCGACCCGTACCTATTAATTCGTTTAAGATCTATGTGATGAGAAAGGTCCCTAAGCCGGAACCGAACGAACACCAAAAGCCGAAGAAAAACTGACTGAATTGTGTAGGTTTTGGCTTAAGTTAATAGGAAATAGAGAATCATAAATTATCGGGAAAACAAAAGTATCGAATATCGTGGTCTTTAAAGTTCAAGTGGAGGATAATATAAATCTGATGGGAGTGTTCTCAGAAGACTCTGAATCATTGACTTTCATCTTAGCGTTAGACAAAGAGGAGCTTATTCGCGTGAAGATACCACATTTACATGTATATCTATCCCGTTCTATGATTGAATCCATTCCTGCAGCCGATAAAACATAAGGGTTAGAGTTAGAGATAATATATATGTGCATGCAAATGTTTATCAGTCTGGAAGCTTGACTTGGCGAAGAAGAGACTTTGCATTGGAATTTGTCTGATGAGATGTTAATTGAAGTCACGAGGTTACCTTGGAACCTAAACTGAGGAGAGGAGATAAAAAATGATAGGATGATAGGGAAGAACTTAGTGGATAAAGATAGAATGAAGTTAAGTTGAATATAATGGTAATCGAGATGTATCAATAGATATGAAGTAAAGAGGTTCTTCTCTCCTTTTCTCCCAGACGCCCTAGACCCTTTTATATACATAGACGAAGTATCCTAGTAACAACTTTCGACGCAATACAGATATTATACTTGTGCCGTTCCGTTCCGTTCCGTTCCATGAGGATATGCTAGGTGTTGTTGTTTGCTGTAGTTGTGGTCACCCGTGACCAGGGATAATCCGAAACACAATATAGATGTGTGTTTACTACAAACAGACAATAATTGATGGGCCGATATTAGTTTGTCCGACGCGTCATATTGATAAGGGTGAAATGTCATTCTCACAGAATTCAGTAATCTTCGGGCATTCGCGTATCTCTATTTGAATATGCCGGCGAGGTATTAAAGCTCACATTAATGTGTATTTTCTTGATTCAAAGCAAATTTTGAGATCATTTTTTGAAGAGAATTCTTTGGCAATATTAACTAAGAAGAGAGACTTGCCGTACAAATAAATAATTTACCCATGCGATCCAGTAAATTACGTAGAGTGTAGAGTCAAGAGCAGTTCAACATAGATGAAGTTCAATCAAGGGTGCAACAAGCGCCGAGTGCTTGAGCACGCTAGTCCTAGTTAGCTAATCAGCAGAATTAAATACATGTACAAGGCCTAATCATGTACGGCTTACCCCCCCCCATGCCTGTATAAGTGTCGCTTGTCTCTTTTGGCGAATCAATGTTCCGCTCTCTCAAAAATGATTCGCCAAAGAATGTCAGAGGCGCTAATGCAGGCATGGGTGGGGCAAGCCGTACATGGTCAGGCCTTGTACATGTACATGTAAATATGCCACCTTGATTGGATGAGGCGCATTTGAATTAATAGAAGGCACTAGTAATGACTTAATTAGGGCTAGCGTACTAGAGTGTTCGACCGACCCTCCTGTCCGACGCCGAATTAGCCGGCGCATGTCAACTGCGAAAAGCGTACCTTCACTGTCAACTTGACAGTGTCAAGACAGTCGAGTCTCAACGAACCTGGTAGCTAAAATATCGCACAAATTTACATTTGATGAAACTGCATGTAAGTCACATACAATTACGAGTAGCGCGCGACACATGCTTCAACATGTCCTAGAATATTTGTACTAGTACATGAAAATAATTACATGTATCGAAAACGAGGGTAGATGTGGGTTGCATGTGGCTGGGTAGTCGCGTAGCCCTCCAATTACCCATAGAGATCCAGCATAAAATCGGCATTTATTCTCAGGATCTCAAAACCATTCCAAGCTTTGACCACTCAAGATCTTATCTCTAATTATGCCTAAGCCGGTATAAGTCTTGTTTGGGGAATACATGTAGTGTACATGTATGTACATGCACTAGTTCGTAGTTGTCGATTCAGGCAGACAAGACTTACCGTGCCTGGGGACGCGGAAGTAAATGAAGGGCTCAGGTGCTCCGCTAGAATGAACGATTGATCTACCAAGGCCTGTCGCACATGTAATTCATGGGCAGTCCTTCATATTTTGCGCAACTCTCTTGGCGGCCCATCGCGGTCGCTGGAAGCAAATATAGCAAAAAGTGGAGATAGAACACTAATTAACCGAGAATTCTTCGACACAGACCTGTACATCAACAACAACACCCCACCTGAAACGACTGCCGATGTCATGCAAGCAACATGGAGGACCAAAGAAATCTCTTTACCAACACCTGCCACTTAGTTTATGCCCTGATTATTTCTCTCAAACCCAACAAGATTCGTGAGTGAGGAGCATTAACATCCAGAGAGGCGAGGCTGGTCACAACTCACTCAAATCAGATAGATGACATTGCCGACCAACCTCTTTGCGCGAAATTTTCAGCCGCCATCTCTACTCAGAGTTTTGGAGATTATTTGTGCAAGGAAACTATGGAAGACATCACGCAACTGCCCACTCACGAAGACAAGGGAAGAGATATTATCGGTGTTCTGAAAAAGAGGTCCAGATATTTATTATACATGGGCCACTGGCCATTGTACTTACTATTATTTTTACACTTGATTGCATCATAATAACAGCCTCTTCGTCAATTTGTTTGTATTTTGCTCGGACGAAAGAATTTCGTCCCATATTCTGCTGATGTCGAACCTGGATCCTTAATCAAAGACGTTGGCATTATTTCCGCCCGCATTCGTCCCATAAAAATGAGAGCAACCTTCACTGAGACATGGGTAACTAACTAACCCTCGCCGCGTTTCAGATCAAAATATTCGTCCTTTTCACACCTTGACTCATGTAAAAAGTAATCCCGGTGACTCTTCCAACGGGGAGGGGTTGCTATTCTAAGAGATAGTCGATAAAAAGTCTACGGCTATGAACTGAAAGAAATATATAATGAATGGTGTTTCCTCTCAGTGAAGTTCATCGACTAATCATTTGTGATATCTAATTCCCTGTATTATAATAAATATACGATCAGTGGCAACTCTAGGTGTCTTACATCTTTCAATTTTCCGTCACTTCATCACTCGATTTCAACATGGCCAACGTTGATGGATCCAATGATGCCCCTGCTATCTCACGCCGCCCTTCCACACCACCAATTTCGACTTCTCCGGGTCGTCCACGGCAGTCAAGCGTCCCACCTTCCGATGAACCTATCGTCCCTCACCATGATACAGAGGCCCGCCCCAGCGGTTTACGGCGTAGACCAAGTAATGGAGTTCCACCACGTCGATCAATGCAATCAGATTTCGAAAGGCCAGAAATCTATGAGCAGACCTCTCGACGACATATACGCACCAGTAGCAACAATACGAATCATGATGCCGATAATCGCGCTGAATACCAATATCACCCAGATGCCACCGAGAGGTCTCGCCCACCTCGGGCATACCGGAATATGGAAGGACTCGATCGACAAACTAGTTCAGCGGCGAGAACACTTTACGACGAATCGCGGATAGACTTAGAGCGCGGAGATGACTGGCGATCAGAACATCGAAGAGCTCGGAGCCCTGACTCTTACAGCACTGATGGACATAATCATTATCGACGGAATGAAAAATCACATTTCAAGGATATGACTCCAGAAGAAAGAGCAGCAGCAATGCGATTACCCTGGACACATTGGATGAATAGTGACTTTAAGAATCGTGAGTTTTTGGCCCCGTAGGGATTATATCTTATTAACAAGTGAATTAAGACTTAGTGGCATTTATTGGAGAATTTTTTGGAACGACTTTATTCCTCTTTTTCAGTTTTGCAGGAGCTCAGGTGGCAAACATGCAGACTGTTGCGCCAGGTGAAGACGGGATGCCAGGATTCGATGTTACCGTTTTCCTCTACATCTCAACCGTCTTTGGATTTTCTCTTGCAGTGAACGTTTGGATTTTCTACCGTATTTCCGGCGCTCTATTTAATCCTGCGGCAACATTGGGCATGGTGCTCATCGGGGCTATTCCCATCGTCAGAGCGCTTTTTATGGTTGTCGCACAAATAGCCGGTGGTATTGCTGCGAGCGCTTTGGTCCTTGGACTGTTTCCACTCCCGCTCAATGTACGGACCAGCCTTTCGGGAGGAACGAGTTTGGTACAAGGTGTGTTTATTGAAGCAATTCTTACAGCCGAGCTTGTCTTCACAATTTTTATGCTCGCCAAAGAAAAACACAGGGCTACTTTCGTCGCCCCAATCGGTATTGGTCTTGCTCTATTTGTCGCTTTATTAGCCGGTGGCTTCTTCACTGGTGGCTCCTTAAATCCTGCAAGAAGTTTTGGACCATGTGTCGTGACTGGAACTTTTGAAGACGAGCATTGGATTTATTGTAAGTTGTTTCTCTCTATAAGCTCGATCGACTTTTTACTTATTCGAATCAGGGGTTGGTCCTACGCTAGGAGCACTTTTTGCTGTACTCTTGTTCAAAATTCTCAAACTTCTCGAATACGAGATGGCCAATCCAGGCCAAGATGGCGATGATAGAAATGATCCCACAAAAAACCCCGAGAAGTATAATGAACTCTTGCGAAATAGGGAGAAGAGGGGTTGTTGATCTTGAAGTCTGCGTTTTCTTGTCACGGGGGTTAAAAGTATGTTAGCGATCATTTTCAAGTCTTCTGCGGAGATAAAAATTAGAGTGATACCATTATAGAAATAATATAGAAATTTTTTCGACATTAATTATAGACTTTCTCTTGTGACAGTTAGACCTTAATTCATGTAAAAGATGTCGAAATTATCCGTATAACCATCAGAAAATTATACTTTTCTGAGTAGAAGCCGCTCACAATATACCAGGTAAAATCGCCTTAACCCCGACTAATTTTTCTCTTCCGAATCGCTGCATATACCAATGCCTACCTTGAATGGCTCTCGGGGTCATAGTAGCGATTTCATTGACGAGAAAGATTCTAGCAGGCACACATTGGCTCCCCCCTATCATCCACCATCCTGCCCATTCGATCCATTCACACAAGTAATGAGGAAAGAGCACCCAAGAGAACAGACCATTCTTGGGTATGCAATACAACTTTTCCACCCTGACTACACCCTTAGCTTTATTAGATTGGTTCCCTGCCTGAACAGCATCTTCTTTAGAGATGCGGCGAATATCTCGTAACAAGTCATCGTGATAGATGTTGCCAATGAATCCAATAGCCCAGATCACCATTCCTATCTGGAAGCGAATCAGGGACCAGGAAGGGTGATTGGAACTCAGCCATTCTTCATGGATCGTTGGACCGTAGCCACCCAGATATCCCCCAATAGAGATACCGTTCAAAATCTGGAAAATGATAGCAGAAAGCCAGACCTTGAAGTGGATCGGCGACATGGATGGATTGAGGAGCGGCCCAATGATGGCTCGGTAAATGTAGTGGACTACCTTGAATCTCTTAGTTTCCTAGGATATATTCGGGCAGGATGCATACAAATAAAGCCGCCATTATCTTATTCTCTTGCGGCAAGTCGTGCAGGTTGAGGTGTCGTGGGATCGTGATCATGCAGTACAGTACCGTCACGAAGCCAGGAATCTCCATTGTGATCCATGCAAATTTTCCGGGGAGGTTAAGGCGACTGATTATAGAGGTTTTCCCAGCTGGATATGAGACACCGAGCCATTGGAAGGTGGTCACCTACGAGGACACTCATCAGCGTGTGCACGGGGACAGGCAAGGTACGCTCATGACAAGTCTACGACGAACCAACGGGAAGAGCTGAAAGATCTTGATCACCAACTCCCAATTTTTTCTGGATGGTGTCGGCCAGCTCTGTAAAGACGGCATATTGTGCCTTAATTGACGTGTAAGTGGTGATGTATTAGCGTTGTTAACGATTTCATACTGGTCCGTGCATCGTACCGGCCGATGTGTAGATCAGGCTTGTCAGATCTACCGCGGCGTGGGTGCCGGCCGATCTGACATGGATAGATACCCTGAGAGCCGATCCTAATTGGTAGATGTGCATTTATTGAGATACCCGATCCTTAATCAAAACGACTAGCGCATGTGCCGATCTCCGTAGCGCCTCTGACAGAGCCTTCTCGAAGATTCCGCATCTTGTCTTGAAATTAGTCGATGACTAATCATCGTCGGATTAAGCGAGCCTCCATTAGTCAGTCGATCCTACTGAGAGATAATGAAGTGTGGATTTAGTGGTTGCTGGGGCAGCTGTTGCTGTATTTATTAAACGTAGCTCTGATCTAGTTCATAGATCCATCTTTTACGGTCATCATTCTTATATTATCATCTTCGTCGTTATATACTTGTATTTATTCATATACATTTATATACACTTACATATTTACATACCTATATATTCACTATTGTCATCTTAATCGATCAAGTTTACTCCGAGTCGGTGCAAGCGGATGTGACTAGAGTGTGACGCACTAGCCGATGTGACGTTTTAGCTTCCCATGATAGAGCCGTAATGAATGTTAGACTTTTGTGTGTTTGAGGTTACTCTGTCACCTAACATAACAGCGCGCTAAAGTTGCTGCTTCCTGTATCGTGTCTTGAGCGAGGCAATGATTTCTTAATTTATTGGCTGCAGCATCGATGTACTAGTAGTATCCTCAGAATATAAAATCTCAGGATCAATAATGATGGATTTTTCTGCTCATCGGAGCCGGAACAACCAAATTATTGGCGGATTAACAGTATTCCGACCATCCACTGCATGCAAAATTGCTAATATTTTTTGCATTTCGCACGTTTTGCAGGGTCTAACATATCTGTCAGCAGAAAGTTCGGTGGATTTTTTTCGTCGCACTTAATGTGATTTTGCACTAAGATAGGTTGCATTTAGACAAGTTCAACAGTACACCTTGGCGTTTTGGAGTAGCGTGGTGTCCATTCTTTGAGGATGCAACCAGTTTTGGGACGCATGAACTTTATTTAGAATTTACTAGCAGAAATTGGCATCCGATCTGCATTTCTCCGTTCTGAATTGGCCTCTCCCCGGTAAATAATCGCGGAATTTTTAATTTTCAAAGGCCGATGGCAGAACCTGTTTGGTGTCGGAACATGAATATCAACAACTTTCGGCTCCATAAACACTTAGTTTTTAAACCCAAATGAATTTCACCAGCACACTCTAAATTTAAAATTCTTTTCATTACTTGATAGATAAGTAATAATTTTATCTATCGAGTTTTATCTGAAAGGCACTACTGGTTGTCAAGTCATTTACGCTTAAAATTCCGATAATTTGTATGGGAGCTTAAGATTTGAAACACGCACGAGCTACCCGCGCCACTCCTTATCAGCCAATCAGAATCGATACAAGGGACCTGCAATCGCCCAAAATAATCATGTGATTCCGAATCGACTGACTACCTGAAGTTTGATGTAGTGATATCTGTGTACATGTTGTACGATATTTTATGGGCCCGAACCTTAAAATAGATATATATCGACTTATTTGCTTAAAAAGTGGGATGTCCACGGACGAAATATTTGAAACAAATTGTTGATTTTCAAGCTCCGACACAATACCTAGTTTTGGGACAGCTTACTCATCAATAGCCGAGTGATCTGAAAATAGGCACGGAATTTCATTTTTTGCAGACCGAGGGCTGGCAGAACCTGCACCCAGTTTCGGGACAGCTTACTCAACTTCACCGTAGGCGTGTAAAAAATCATGCAATCACCACAATTTTAATGTCGGGATCAACGACTCAACACCTGTACGTGGTATCCCCTACGAAACTCCAGCTTTATTAGAAGAGTCTACAGAGCCTAGGTTGGGTCAATAACTCTCCAATTTAGAGCAGAGTCCGCCCCCATTACCCCCTAAAATATATATTTTCTAATAACTCCTCTACACGGACACGATGATAGTTTTGAGGCTGTACAAGAAGAGGAACTGATGTAACCAAATGCTTCAACGATGTCAAGAGAACCATTTGTCATGTTCAATACACGCTATCTATGTCGGGTGAATATAAAGCTTGTTGGCACCAAAGCAAAAGGCTTATTCCACCAAACACTTTCAGCCGATTTCAAATCACCTGCCGGTTTTATTCTTTCCTTCCGAATTACCTGTTAGGAGGGTTTTCCATGATACATAAGTCACTAAAAAACCCCCACGTCTGTAATGAGGTCTAGCTATTTCTCGTTTAGCACTTCTTTCCAAGACTTTTCTGATACCTTATCACGACTTTCGATCTATCTCGAGGCAGGTAGAGACATGAAAAAGTTAGGAGAGACAACAGGAGGTAGCCTTGAGAATAAACAATTCTACTCCGTCCCACTGGCCGGCTCCTCTGAACACTCCAGATTTGGTCCCAATTTCGTTAATCGGGAAGTCCCGCATCTAGTACATTCTTTTTTCGGTGGTTTTTTCCCGGCAACCATACATCCGTAAACAGTCTTCCTTATAATAATAACACTTTAAGGTCTTAGGCTTGCGCCCTTCGCCCATATGGTTCAGGACCTCCTGACATCCGACGAATGCCAGGAAATTCATAGATTTCAAACATATCGATACGCTGATTGAACACTTCAACAATGGATAGCATTTTCTGATAGCACTTCCTAGGTAAGCGGGGACTTGCACCCCAACCTCAACCGCGAGTATCCGACCAAGGGAAAAACGCGGAAAACCTTGATCTATCCCGGTAAGCTAAATCAGATATGCTCTACCTATTTCTGTGAATAGGTAGAAGGGCATGCCGGATTCGAACCAGCTATCGCTCTGTCTCAAGTGGGGCAGGTGTTCAAGCTACCCAATCTCTACTTGGAGGACTTGCCCGGACAGCCTACCGCCAAGCCATCCAACCCATAGTCTTGCTTATAGTTGACCGGAGAAGGGAGATAATGAGGGGCTGATGGCTCCTCTAAGTGGACACACAAATGAAGACTTGCGAGAAGGCAGAGGAAAAAACATACTTTCTGAAGAATAGTCTTTGGCCTGTAGATAGAGAAGATTTATGTGTCTCTCAATAGACTTGGACTCAAATAGATGATATTACATGTATCAATTACATGAGGGAAAATGTGCAATATATGTTCATCTTCAGTCGGTCTGGGAAGATTGATATTCCGTGCCTATCTTCAAATCACTCGGCTATCGATGAGTAAGCTGTCCCAAAACTAGATAATTAATCGGCGAGTATCGTCTACCCCCCTCCTGTCAGGAGCAAAATGCAACACTTTTCCACACCAAAAATCGTCAGAATCCATCGATTTCAACAACGCACAACTCAACAACGCCTCGATGGATTCATCTCGAATTTAGAATTTGCGTAGAACTCTCAATTAAGCTCAAGACGACGTCTTTTTTTCTGCTCTAAATGTAGCAAAAATCATCAAAAAATCTTCCGTCCAATCACTAGGTGAAACTCCAACAGGCATACAGGGATATTTAGGGGTGCCAAGAGGGCAGAATGAGGTTTTCAGCTCGGAATGAATGGAGGAACAGAATAAATACCACAGAATTAAGTATCAGGGGTGTTTTTCTGCAAGTATTAATTTTGGGACAAATCCATCGATGCGTTCTTGAGTTGGGCGTCGTTAAAATCGATGTATTCTGGCGATTTTTGGTGTGGAAAAGTGTTGCATTTTGCTGCGCCCCCTCGTTACAGGAGGGGGGGTAGACGATTCCCGCCGATTACAGGTTCTATCCTCGGTCTTGGAAACTTAAAAATTCCGCGATTTTTTACTGGGTGGAGGCCAGTTCAGAGTAGAGAAATACAGATCGGCTACCAATTTCGGTTAGTAAAATTTAAATGAAGTTCATGTATCCTAAAACTGTTTGCATCTTGAAAGGGAGGACACCACTGTAGTACATGTACGGTGTCGGAACTTGAAAATCAACATTTTGTTTCAAATATTTCGACTGTTTTCGTTCGTGCATACTCTACTCTGTAAGTTAAAATATCGCTATATACACATCCAAGGGACAGACCCATAAAGTATCGTACTACACGTACACAGATATCACTACATCAAACGTCAGGTAGTCAGTCGATTCGGAATCACATGACTATTTTGGGCGATTGCAGGTCCCTTGTATCGATTCTGATTGGCTGATAAGGAGTGGCGCGGGTAGCTCGTGCGTGTTTCAAATCTTAAGCTCCCATACAAATTATCGGAATTTTAAGCGTAAATGACTTGACAACCAGTAGTGCCTTTCAGATAAAACTCGATAGATAAAATTATTACTTATCTATCAAGTAATGAAAAGAATTTTAAATTTAGAGTGTGCTGGTGAAATTCATTTGGGTTTAAAAACTAAGTGTTTATGGAGCCGAAAGTTGTTGATTTTCATGTTCCGACACCATATGTGTGTGTAGTCACACAATTATTAGTAATTACAACAAGCCTCCTATTTGGGACGGCTACAGGGACCATTCATTCTGCTCAACAGTTAATTATTACTAATTAGACAACTACATGATCAGGAGTCGCGAGAAGTATTATGTCGACGAAGATTTACCTTACATCAGCCATGTCAGAGAAATGGATGCATCGAGTCTCTTTCTTTAAGAGTGCGCTTGACAGCTTCATGAGCTCCTCGCACCCCTTCAGACTCATTCATTCAATTTTCCCTACTGCAAAACCCTTCCAATTAACTCGTGCACTCCCTCTCTATATCCTTGATTCATCCTTCAATCCACCAACTGCGGCTCATCTTAACCTGTTGCTAGCTGCGCTCGCCTCCCGTCCCTCCACTGCGCCGCAACGAATCCTCCTTTTGCTCGCGACGCAAAACGCCGACAAGCCGCCACGCCCTGCTTCCTTCGAGCATCGGCTGTGCATGATGGAACGTCTCGCCATAGATTTGCATGCAAACCTGCATGATGCCGGGTATATCAGTATCGATCTCGGCGTCACGAAGCTCCCCTACTTTGTCGACAAAGCCAAGGCCATCGAGGCATGCGACGAGTACGCCGGCATCGAGCAAGTTCACCTAGTCGGATTCGATACCCTCACCCGTATCTGTGACGCAAGCTACTATCCGCCATCGCACACGCTCAAAATTCTCAGCCCATTTTTAGAGAAGCATCGGCTACGTGTAACATCACGCGTTGGTAAGAATGCCGTCGCGGAAAACGGACAGGAAGATTATATGCGTGCCATTGCAGAGGGCGCCTTGGATTCGGTGGGTGGCCGGCGTGAATGGGTGACTGAGAATCGGATTCAGCTAGTCCATGGGAGCCAGGGCACCGTGAGTAGTACTCGTGTGCGAGAGGCGGTGAAGCACAAAGACTGGGCGGCGCTACAAAGCTTGACAACTCCAGGCGTGCAAGAATGGATCTTAACCACGTCAGCAGCAATGAGTTATCTAGAACATCCAGAAAATGGACAAGTCCCATGATTCGAGAACTACGAGCTTTCTTCGAGTGTTGGAGTAAAGATCGATCCATAAAATGATTTCAGACACGTGACTCGATTTGAAGTTGCTGTCATGAAAAAGCTTCAGGCGAGAGCCTATAAAATGCATCTATTATGAAGCTAAGCACAGAGGGTTAGATCCAGTAGCCAACCTTCTTTGCTATTTATGTTGGACGTGTCCAACAGTTCAAATAATGAATTCTACTACAAGTAGATTCTATGCTGCCCCTCACCAATTAAGAACATCAACCATCGATCGATGCAGTTATTCTGGCTGGTCAAGGAGTACTTACAGCTCCGGTTCTACGCAGGAGCACTCGCATATGTAACGCAATATAGTATAAATGACAACATGACGCTTCTGTCGAGCCCTCCCGATTCATGGGGCTTCGTGCGCTGATAGTTTCTGTGCTATGTCTATCCTACTCATCACGACGCATCAGACCACGTTTTTCACATTAAGAAGGCCTCCACTACAACATAAATCAGTAGCACGGTAATTAATCGGAATATCTTGACCACTTTGGTTATCAGTATTTTTTTCGTCACCGATGACGCTCCACCAAACGCAAATATATTTATAAAAAAGTATTTTAGAGACTGCTAGATTTAAATTTCATCAGCCTAGAAATATCGAAGAGCCGATCTCGTTACCTTGATCGGTGAATTACCATCTGTCGAGCCTTCCTGCACTTCCAACTTCTTGCTCTCACTATGGCGCCGTGCATGTTTTCGTCGACACTCCATGGCATCACAACGCACCCAATTCTTGCAATGGGCTTGACATCAAAACTTGAACCGAACCCGAACCCGACCCCGACCCCTACCATTGCTGTATTGTGTCTTTATAATCTTGCATACACAGCCTGGTATTATGCGTGCTGCTCGACTCAGCTATCGAGGCTCTAGCGCCGCTACTTCTTATCGATAAGAGAAGCCGTATGCTTACTGTGGGCACTGGTATAAGTATTAAATCCAAACTTCGATTTTTAAAACACAGTGATGCTCCCAATTTTTATACAACCAGAAAATGAGCAGCCGTGATATTGAAGTTATTACCAAACTAACGTTTTTAAGTTCAGATTATACTCTCATATCTATGAACATTAAAATTGATTTATCCTGCACATCTAAACCTAAGTCATAACACGATTTTTTTAGCTAACCACATCGAAACGCGACAAAAACTTCAACGGCCTCGTGCCCTGGCATCACTCAAATTGATGCTGTAGATTGTCAGTCGTTGCAGCTTTCTGTGGCTGAACGTGTCGTGTCAGTTTTCTAACAGTCTTTGTGGTCGAGCGATGTGACCTGTTTCCAGAAGTCCTACTGCGTAATTCATATCTTGATGTTTGGGAACGTGCTGTGAAGATTCCATCTGCGGGATATATGGCTATCGCTGTGGAGGACTGCTGCGAAGAGTTGAGCACACAGCTTCGATAGGGTAGAAACTGACTGGCTAGTCAATGACTCGCACCATAAGCCTCTCGCATGCACATCGTGCAAACTAAAACGCGCATTCTTCAGCGTTGCGGCATCATCATGTGCGGAGAACCAACCAATTCTATCACAAGACCTTCACTCGATCCCCGATATCTGTCAGGTTGAGACGGTAGCATGCGTGATGTATAGGTCGGTCAAAAGAGAAGCTATAATGTATTATGCGTGCCCATTCATCCCAATTCCTTGACAACATAGGTTGTTGCGTGCGTCCCGTCGGCTAAAGACTTAGTTTGGCACTATAATTTTCTACTTCTACTTCGATAGAGTCTTGTCACGACGCACGAGCTTGGAATATTTTTATCGTTCTTGCTTATTTACGGTCACTGTGCGGGGAAGTTGCTCGTATACATGCTGTCGGTTTCTTCCTTAAGCTCTTTCTTAATTTTTGGTATATGGTGCGAAGTAAAAGTGGAGTAGTTGAACGTGGACATGGACATGGAAGGTTTAGGCGTTCATTCTTGTGGCATTTCAGAGGAATAACAGCAAGATATGTACGGTGCTTTGCTTTTTTAAGCGCTCTATAATCTTTCGCTTTGATATAAGACTTTTCGGCTTCAAGAGTGAGGTTTGCAGCTTCTTATTTTTTTCGTTCAATGGCTGATTGCCGTACCTGCGTCATTGTGATTGGCCCGCTATTTTAGGAAATATATCTTTTCTCTTTGACGCATTTGGCTCGGTCTCTTCTTGAAACACTTCAAGCTGCCGCTCAGCTAATTTTCCAGAGAGAAGTCTACTTTGTGTCGCTTATTGAAACAATCCTATTCCATTTGGTCCAACGGTATTCCTTGAGTAATAAATTTGTGGAATGAACTAAAAATGCCGGGATTTGGCTCTGATTCTGAGGAATGCTTTTGTTGAAGTTAAACATCATGGGACGTTCATTTTCGCCGATGTTTTCATCCTCAAATGGCATGTTGATTGACTTCTGAACTCTTTATCTTCTCCAGTATCAATTATTATCAGTGGTAGGCTCATACATCAAGTACTTTTATCGAGCTATGTACAGCATCAATGCGACGTCTCAGGAAAACCTATGACCGGGGGAAACATCTGGCTCTGAAAGTGAAAGGTCCTGAAAATTGGATATTAATGTGAAGATTAATGAGAAAGAATTAAGCACAGGAAGCTGCACATCCCAACTTCAACGTCAAAGGAATCGTCAGCACAGCATTATTCCGCGACTGTTCGCTCTACGCCTCGTTTTCGGCCAAGTGAAGGTGCGCTTCAGGGGACTGCGCGAGTCTCAGGCGACCAAGTATCCATCGGGCGGTATGCGGAGCAAGGCGCGGGTCGGCGAGGCGCGGAAGGAGAGGGACACGGGGTGGTAAGTCCTGCTCGCGATGCTCGAAGAAGGCCCGGTGTCGGTGATCCTCCGTCGGACCAGCGCGCACGACGTGCCGCGTGGTATCCCTCGCACGACTCGATGGACACATGTCGTCCTCGGTCCGCTCGCCTGAACAACATGTTCTCCAGGACCGACCGACCAAGCTTGGGCAACATTGAACAACCCCAGCATCCCGAAATGCGTCCCGTCTTGTCAATTTCGTGAACGTCTTCCCTCTGACTCCCGGAGAATCGGCCATGAAATCGGCCGCGGTAAAAGTCACTTGATTTGCGCATATGTGATTCAATTGCTAGAACGTAAGAGTGCTTAAAGGGCTGGAAAAGCTTAATACATGCATGCCGAGCGAGTTAGTTATGCAGTCACAATAAACATGATTTTCATAATTATCGTAGGTGTGAAAAGTTGTCTCCGCTTTTCATTCTTTTACCCCTATTTTACTCCACTTTTTCACTCTTACTGACCTTAGTGTTGGCGTAGTCATGGCGTAGTCATGGCGTGGAGTTTCGTATTATGGTTGGGTTCTGCGAAGTTAGGATCTCGAGTGTCCAAGGGGGTGTCGAGGCGTTGATAAATAGCAGATCGTTCTCTTAGGGTAGATAATCAAGTTTGAGTCTACGAATTATATTTGATTATTGTCCCAAATTCTAGTATCTGCCTCCGTCACCTAACATTTACCACCAAAATCATCACTTTCAGACCGACTTAATGGGTGCTCCGAGTACTCTAAATTGACTTCATGAAATGAATTACAATAGATCTGACCTTGAAGAACTAACCCCACGAAAATAAAAATCAACTTATGAGACTTAATGGCGTTAAAAAGAGGGTTGAAGTTGGGAGTTAGGTCAAAAGTGTCCGAGTGGGTGATATATCCGACTGGGTAATAAACTACGCTGTATAAAAATGATTTATATTCATGTGAATCAAGAAGCAAGAAGCAAGAATTTTGAAGTAGTTGTTGAGTTACTGTAAGATTTATCCATCATGGCCGAATTATTGCATATTTTTGAACGCTACTGTAGCTTACGATTTGATTGTGGTGTTGTCTGGAGACCCCATGATTGCATTCGAATATATACAAACTTCGATTCTGTTTACTCCAACCTTAACCACTGATCTTTTATTTTAATTCAATTTACTACTCCTCGTTTATTTCCAATATGCCTTTCTAACAACTAGACATGGTTTTCCCCATTAACGCCGCGGCAAAGCATTTGAACTTAAGCTCTTTCGCTTCATATAAATATTTGTCTCCCCATCCTTGCCTCCCCAAGTTTTGAATTTATTCCTTTCAAGTTTCTTAATCTCAGTCTCTTGATTGATGGCGCAATCTGTGTAAAACAAGAAGTTCGAGATGCTGCTGCTGTAACTTCTGTTTCCGAAATTCTGAATCAAGCTAATACGTCTGAATTCTTCTTCTATTTCATCTTCATGGTGATACTCTTTTCCGTTCATACAGTCTGATAGAGAGAATCGTGGCTTGGAGTAATTTTGTTCCTCAAGTAACTTTGAGCTACCATTTATCTGTGTAGGCTGTCTACTTTGAGCTTTAGATTTATGAGCAAGGCGTCCGATTTTTCGACCATCTCTTAGCTTATACTTTTTCTTCTCGCCCATGCCCTGAAACTGCGTTTGATGTCGGATAGTTTGATGCTCAAAGCAATCAGTCTTTTCGCATTCGCCGATTCCTGATATTCTGCAGCTTTGTGTGGAGGCACGATCAAATGTTTCTACGCCAGCTACAAATTTATTTTGTTCAGAGCCAGTAATGCGAGGTAGATTAGGATTAGACTCTTCTGTAGTAGATGGGATATGATTTTTTCCTAGAAAAGAACTATGACTCTCTGTCGTGGGTTTAAATACCATGCTTTCCCTCTGTATCTTCCAAGGTTTGTTGTATATACGTGTATGATCCCTTTTTTGAGCTTCTTCAGTTTTAGAGAGCTTCTTGACGTCTGATTTTTTTGCATCTTTTTTGAACGCACTGAATTTACCTATGGCATCTCTTACTACGCCATTTTCAGTGGCTAGTTTCTTCCCAGGACAGTTTCCAGATCTCTCGCTCAGTATTCTGAAGTTGCCTGTGAACTCACGTAATTTAGCTGCAGTTCCATTTTTCGAGGCGGCATGCTGTGTGCTTTTGGCCTCTCTATTTTTACTATATAAAGGATTAGATATATCAAGGATTTCTTCAACTCTTGAGTTTTCGCCATGGTTTTTATTATCATAATCATGCTTCGTAAGTGTCATTTGAGACACATCTATGTCAATAGGCTTTGGTTTGACATTGAATTCTTCTCGAAATCTTCCAGATCGAGACGTGATTGGCATAAAATTAACCGAAGTAGATCGACTGGAGTTAAGTACGTCTTCTTGCTTCTGGCCCGATGAATGATTAATTGCTATTATAGGTGATTCAATACTAATTATCTTCTCTTGAGGCAAAGCAGAGTTTGGCAGTGGCATATTTTTCATCTTCAAATTCGTTGAAACAGTCAATTCTTGGGTAGTACCAGCTGAATCTACAAAATAGTCAGTTTGGTATTTATAAATATTGATTGCATAAAATATACTCCTTGATTCCTCAATCATCGAGCTTGTGTTTTCTCGGATGGAAAAAAAGTCGGATAATGAGCCATACGGAGAGAATGATGGGACACCATCATCAAACATTAGATGACCAAATGACGGTATTTCATCGAAAAAATTTCTAGATGACTCTTGAAATTCATGAGACATTGAGCAAAGCGTTCGAGTATATCTAGAACAAGTGTCTGTATTATTTTCATTGGTATACAAAGATTCTCCCTGAGATGACTTCCAAGTCTGTAATTTAGATGAAGAACTGGCTGATCGTTGTGATATTCCCAACTGGTGCAGGGGAATAGACGCAGTAGTATCGATAGCAGCTCCAGTGCCAATTCTTTTTTGGCTTAATATTTGATTTAAACTCATCGGTTTGAATAAATTATCGTCATTATCAATCTCAGAAACTAAAGGTGGCGGTGATCCTTTACTTTCCAACGTGTAAGGCCCAGAAATTTGTCGCCTTTGTTCAGCAAAATTTTGATTATCACAATCTGCTCCAAAAAGTAACTGCCAGGATGTATCATGAGATTCCGAGATACTTGGTAGCCTTCTTGGCTGGAGTATAGGTCCTAATGGTGCTGGTGGGAGTGGGCTAAACTTCCTCAGTTGACCATGAAGTCTCGGAGAGACACTTACTAAATTTGCAGCAGGAAGGTCAGTAAGAACACGCCCTTGTTTAGTCGAGTTATCTGAATGTCCTAAAGTTTCATGTAAAATCTTTGGATTTGACGTTGGATTAGGTGATAAATTTGTGGGACATTCATTGGCTTTTGATTTCAAATTTCTATTTCATTAGAAGCAGTGACCCGTGATATAAGCATGGCTCAACTCACATATTTGATACTGGTAACTCAGTGCTATTCAAAACTGGATACCTAAAATTTTGAGGGGTTGATTTCGACAGATCGAGACCTAAAATAGAAATTCCTAGCCCGTCAACAGTTGATGGAATTGACTTCGCATCTATATCATATTGAGATTCCCGACTTAATTCATCTCGAATTCTTTGTTTCCTTAATCTTCTTAACTCTGCGCGGCGTTCTATATCCTCATTGCTTGTGCCGATACTTTGTAGTGATTCGCGGCTACCAAGTGTTGATTCTATTCGTATATGTTCCTTTATTCTTCCTGCTACTGCCCTGAGTGTGCTGGAAAATTTATGTTCAACTTGTTTAATGTCATTATCTTTATCGCTCTTTGCGTTTTCTTCTAATAGAATCTCAAGCGGATTTTTTCTTTTGGGCTTGATACGACGAAAAATTCGGCTCAAGACCGAGGCTTTCGTTGCTTCTGAACCTTCGATTACATTTGTGGCACTCCATAATTCTATTTTCTTCCCTTTTGATGAGTGATCTCGAAAAATTCTTAGGGACGTAACCATTCTGGGAGCCAGAGTGTTAGGTGAAGGTGGATTGCCACTGCTGATACAGCAGTTATAACTCTTCATATTCATAGAAAGCATTCGTCATATAATAAATGAAGAATTATACCGTTTGATGTTTTGAGTTGAGCAACGTTTTCATGAAGAGTAAAGAGAATAATTTCGACGGCCCGAAGCTTATTATTATCATTTCCAAGAGGGAAAGAGCATATCTAGCAACAAAGAAGGAACGACAGGAACAATAGGAACGTATTGGATCAGTTTTTTTGATTAGAGACACCAGTTGGGCTTTATTAATTTGGATTCATTAACAGACGTACTTTCTCGTTAATGCTCCATCTTTCGATAATGTTTTTTATCCATCGCCAATATCTGATTTGACTTTGGCTTTGGCTTCAAATTTATTGTCGGGTACCATCGAATGTGTAACAAGATAAAATATAGTCATCGGACATGAAACTCAGGGAAAAACTTAAAGAAGATAGCTAGCTCTTTGGTAAAATTTAGATCCAATCGTCTATGTAGCTTGATAACGAAAACGAGCCAAATGCGAGAAATTCATGATTTGTTATGTGATTTCATGATAAATCGAATACCTTGTTATTCGAAATAATTTCAAAGTACGTAGTCAAACTTTCCAATTGACCATGAATTATTCTTTTCTGTAGCATGCTTATAGAGTGTCGAACTCAAATCTAGTAATTAGTATCTCCTCCAAGAATAAATATGTGTAAAAATAAAATTTGAAGTGGTAAGCGGCAAGGCGGCTAAGCATCTGACTAAGGAAGGTAGGAAGATCACTTCAAGGAGTAGTTCAGGAAAAGATAGGACCCAGAATCTTCCACTTTTCTCGGAATTTCAAATACTGAATTTCCGAAGTCTCGATCTTTTGTATCCGATGACTGACAATAAATACCACCATCTTCAATAAATATGAGTGGGTGGATGGCGTGCAAAGTTCCAATTCTCCATGGAAAATAATGGTGTTGAGATTCACAAACAGGGTTAGTCTGTTGAGGAATTAACATCGCTACAATTTACTATTCCTCTAGGGTAGTGTCCGTCCAGTGGAGAAAACTCTCGCTTCAGGGGTGTAATCCCTACTAGTTTCAAGGCTAACTGAAGCCTAAAGTTTTTGCCTGAACCTTTAGCTGGCTGCAGATTATCATGTCCCTCATACCAGCATCCCTCTCCATCATTGCAGCTTCCATCAACTTCAACAGCAAGACCATCAACATCCGTACTGAGAATATCTACATTCTAATATTCTTACAAAGTATAAACTACGAAGAGAATATCAGCCTCATCCGTTACCGAAGAAGCTAAAGAAGCCCCCTCGATCTGAAAAGAATAGAAGAAATAAGCTGGACCGATGAGAATTGTATAGACATTCTCTACAACGATAAAATTTTGCATAAAAACGGCACATACCCAAGAAAGTGAGCTACCCGAAAGGTCTGTACCTTAATTTTTAGTTCAAAGGCTCAGTGGACTAATCATCCGACCAATATGGTTGAAGAATTTCTATCACCGGCTTGATGATTAAAAAGCTGAGAAGTTGAGACAATATTTTGAATAGATATATTAGAGATGCTTTGCGTATGCTTGGGCTTGCACTTTTTACGAATAACGGGAGAGGTTCATCACCAAAATCAAGTGGCCGCTATACCGCGACCTTGACCCAAAGAAGCATTTGTGAGATAGAGTGAAGGACTACCTACACTCACTTTATTCGAGACTGGATGGTGGAAAACAGTAGTGGTTTTACGACGAACTTGGAGAAGCGGTGAATAAAGAAGACATGAAGCTATTATGTGTGATAGAGGAGGCATATGAAACCATCAATGAACTTGTAGCAGCAATCATTTTGCGTATTAGATAGAGTAGAAAATTAGAAGTAGAAATAAAATGACTCAATTTGGGTTAGCTTCAAGAATTAGCTTAGTGGATAAAATCTCAGCCGGATAAAAACACCATACAAATTATCCTTGTCAAATCTATTAAAAGAATAACCAAAAATTGATCTCTACTCATATGATACCGAATCAGGCAGAGATGGCCCTCAAAAGCCCCCGCTTTTTGCTCCACTGGACAAACCCTACCCTGGAGGAATAGTAGCTGGGATATAGCCTTGTCACACCCGGAAGCGAGCTTAAACCATGCTTTACCACTACAATGTTCTTAGTCCCCATCGACATACGCAACCCCATACTCTATTTCATTCTGGCTCCACTAAGAACCTCCCATCATCTTAACAAGTCATCTGCGGTTCTCAGCCACCGCAGGCCGCTACACAAACCTCCTATTTCATCCAAGCCTGTACAGTCCCTTAAACGTGTCTCGCACACAACACGGCCAACAATGGCGACCGACCAGGCTCAGTTGCCTGTGTCGGTCAGTCCCTATCATTTGCACATGGACTGGGACAGTCCTTGCCACAGCCCAGCACACGAGCCGGTCGGACTTCTTCAATATGACGATGTACCTCAAGGCGACCCTTTCACGGATCCCTCCCCTAACCCCCCTATCTATAATGCTCTAGCCAAAGGTATCAACGCAGCAGAAACCCGCGCTAAGGAAGCCCGGAGTCTGTTTGGCGACGTTGTAGACTTTCTAGATAATCACTGCATTCCCTCATCACTGCCTTCAAACCAAGCTCTGGCACTAAAGAGCTTCTGTCAAGACCTTGCCAAAGTTGCTTCACGTCATTTTGAAGCATACCTGAGAGGCGTTCCTCCACCCGTGATTGATACAGAATCTTCGACAGAGTCAGAGCCCAGCCGCGACAAGCGGGCGCCAACTACTGTATCTTACGCAAACATAGCACAACGTGCTCCCAACGGTCGTAATGGTCGCTCCAATCTCCTTTCTAAGGCCCCGGCCACGCTCAAACTCAACCCTAAATCCCAGCAACAACGGCCAGACGATCGCCTCTTCATACGGTTACCAGAAGGAGATAACCTTAGGGAGCTTTCCGCGTACGCGCTTCAATCTCATATTAGAACCAAACTAGGAATCGACGGTCAGCTACTCTCCAACGTTCAGGCAACAAAAACTGGTTTTGCCCTATGTCCAAAGGACGGGGATACGGCTAAGCTCAGGGAAAAGGTCTCTGCCACTGGAATCTTTGGTAACGCAACTATCGACAATGCCTCGCCTTGGACATCCTACAGGATTAAGCACGTTCCCCGTACATATGGCACAATTAACGATGATATGAAGTATTGTCATAATCCAGTAACTACAGATGCAATGCACCAAGCGCTGAGTGAGGCGGCAGGTGTTGCCCCAGTGGCCATTCAACCATCACGCGATAATGAGTTAGACCCGAACTCTCCTTCTACGTCTTGGATTGTACGCTTCCCAGAGGAACACAGACGTCTCCAGCCTG